>JAQFXU010000360.1:0-58587 GCA_034693705.1 Spatulosminthurus flaviceps | reverse complement strand
ATCGTTGGCAACAGTTGGGCGTCGTGCCCCTGCCATGGCAAAGACAGCGGCGTCATGCCCCACAGATAGCATCACTGTCGACAACGGCATCTTTTCCGACATTGGCATCATGCCCCAAGTTACCTTATATACAAATATAAGGCATAAACCTAATACATACAATTGCCTGATCATCTCACCTTTATCGAGGTTCAGCTTACACAGGATGAAGTTGAATAATAATTATTTGTGAAAGAGAAGAGGATTCTTTATATGGATTTTGATAATGATGGTGGAGTTTGGAGTATATGTGGGCAGGATTGATACGCGGCCAAACTAGAATATTGCACATTCCTGCCTCAATTAGAATGTCAAGCCCAATTGTTGCTTTTGGCCATTCAGTCGCAAACCATAACACATCCCATTAGGTCATATGTAAACTGGATGGACAACTACCTGATTTAATGAGAAAAGCACACCTTGGAGCCTCCGTATGAAGAGGACAATAACAGCAACTTCTGAAAGCTTCTAATTTCTTGTCGAGTTTATGCATGACATCAACAATTTTTGACATCTGGGTTATGTTTAATTGTCAAGAGTTACGATGTGTCGGTGCAGAATGAAATACATAGTCTCTTGATCAAGTGAAGACAAGAGGGTATAATTGAATGTGAATGTTTAGTTTTCATTAATTTCCTTTGAGCATTATTGAAGTCAATTTACTCCACCTTTCTCAGCCAGTCAACCCTATGCAAATATATCCTCTCCCTCACGATGGAAGTCCATGGGGATTTTCACCACGGATTTCTCAGCATTGTATGAGTAGGTATATTAAAGGATCAGGATCAGGAACGATGAAATAATATGCACATTTTTTAAACTACGAATTTGCAATACAGCGTGGGAGGACGAGAGTAAAAGTCGAGTATAAATCCAGTTTATGCACAAAAGCTCTACCAAATCCATATATTTGTAATTGCAACACATTTTGTCATAACATATGAAGGACACGAAAACATCAACAACATGAGAGTAATGAAATCTCGAACAATTTCTAATTCTTAACAATAATGGTGTCATTCTTGCACGGTGATTTTTTTTCGAGCTGGGATGTCATTTCCTGAGGAATCTGAAGCCACCCCAACTAAATTATCATTTTCGGAAGTGGCTTCTAACTTTGCTAATTGTGACATCGTTATAAAGGACTCATTATCATGGGATTCTTCCACACTTGATTTGGTTTCAAAAATACGACGAAAAAATGTCCGGATTTTTCTATTACATTATGATTTTAGCATCACATTACTCAAAATTATTTTGGGGTTAGCACATATAAGGATATACATTATGCCATTTTTGTATGTTCTCGTTCTCGTACCTGCAAGGGTGGGATTGGGATGCACGTCTGCCATGCCGATCCTTTGCCTCTGCTTCTTCAATGCGACGATGAAGTGAAGCTCGTAAATGGACAAATTCTTGCTCATCAAAATCTGGATCTTGCTCAGAGTCAGTGTCAAGTTTTTTGGTTGCAGGTGGACGCTGGTCTTGTTTAGCTGGCTTCCAGTTTGTTTCCACTTCCACCTTATCTCTATATACACATGCATTACATAGAGAAGGACTGGTGAATGAATTATTTGGACTTATATATAAACAGTCATGAGGAAACGAGTATGAAATTCATGCTGTGGATGGAAATAAATATCTGTGGTTGCGGCTTGAGATTCTTTATATTATTACCTTTTCAGGTGCATGTTTTCCATATTCTTTTTGCAATATCTTTGACCTTAACCTGCAAAGGTCACAGTATTGATTTTCCAAGTTAAACGGTTCACATGATCATATTTACCCTAACCTCAAAGGGAATAGCTCACATAGCAGCAGCTGCCACCATCCTGAATTTTTCTAAGCGGTTTTACAATTGCAAAATACGAGTATGCATTTTAATCCCCTGACCCTGACTCTACAGCTCTAGCCCTTGAATTCCTGGTATCGGGGTCCTCCTGGATCAATCATTACCATGAGAGTGACTTGTGCCAAAATAAGATTATTTCGGTTAAATCGGTTCGGTTCAACTTTATTCCAGATTTATAGCTTAAAGCTATATGTCAGTAATGTCTTTTAACCTGTATTGTTTTGTGTTGTAAACTAACATAATATCTAATACACGTCTAGTGCATATTCAGAAAACCGCTGCTGATAGTATAGGATAGGTGATGAATTTGCATTAAAATTTTAAAAACACAAAAAAATGCAAATTAAATATTTCTTTTTATAAATAAATATCGAAGTAGTGCATAGTGGTGCCATAATTATTATTATGACACCACCATACCACTACTTTTAATTTTAATCATTCAACCTCAGTGGCATACATAAATAATAATAATAATAATTTTGAATAATATTAAATTATTATTCAACCCCAGCATTGTAAAATTAATTTTTTTTAATTCAAATAATCAACATTAATATTTAGATGTTGATTCGAATTTAAAATCAAAACACGAATTTTTCTTCGGAGCTTAAAAATAACAAGTTGTGGCAAAAAAAAATGCAGTACGAAGATGCTAACAGCAAAAAATAATAAAATTATTTATTTATAGGTAAGAGAGATTTATTATTTAAGATTTTATTATTTAAAAATACCACAAAACCTTCGAAATAAGAAAATTCTAACTTTTTATAATTTATTTAAAAATTATATAAAACATTGTGACTTCAAAATTACCTTTTGTAAAACGCGCGTTTTAGTAAAAATAAAAATTTTGGAAAAAGATTCAAAATTTTGAAATAAATTTTTTTTAAAATAATTGAAAAATACGTGTACAATGTCTGAAAGCATTTTTCATTAAACTCTACCACCTAGTTTTGAAGATATCCAAATTAAAAATAAAATTTGAAAATTGCATAAATACTTTACCAAAAAATTTTAACTGTCACTGGTATTATGTATGTATATATATAAAAAGTCTCATTGAGATCGGATAGACAGTTTCGGAGTTTAATTTTTTTGTCTTTATTTTTTTTACGTACGAACACGCGGCACCGATTTCTATCACTAACGAATTCATCCGAGATATTGTCACAAGTAATGTTTACAAAAAAATTAAAAAAGAGCGAAATCGGTCCAGTATTTTTTCAGTTATCGTGGTAATGAACCACGGACACACGGACGTACGGACAAGGGTATTTTATAAGGGGGCTAACGCGAATTTCCTATTTCGTTGATGTTTACTAACTACTAGTACTAACTGGCGTCGATCTAAAAAAATAAATTTTTATGCAGCTGCATTTGGGCATTGGACGTTTCCTAAAATATTGTAGATTCACTTGGGGGACCTTACTGAACGAAATTCATTCGTTCAGGGAAAATAATAATGCCCATCAAAATTACTACTACGATCGCGGCCACGTTAAGCTTGTAAGACGATGTCCACGTGAATCTATGATTGTAACCATTCCTTAAACTCTAGAAGTATGCTGGTAATGGTAATATTGTCTTTGTCTTATGAATTTGAAGTAGCTAAATCGACATTGCTGGCTTCATCGTCGGATAAAACTCCAATACAGGTCTTCAGGGGAAGGTATATATTTACAAAACAATGCATGTTCACAGTACAGTTGTAAACTTCATTTATTGTTCTTGTACTTGTACCCATAATAGCAAATGAAAGTCATAAACGAGCCGTAACTAAAAACAGCAACAACAACTATACGAAGTACAAAAATAATTATCAAAATATCAACTTGAGTTTAAATAATGTCAAAACTTTTTAATCTGCCAAGCTGATATACAACTTGTCAAACCGTACAGTACAATATAGGTAGCGACTGCTGCCTTCGAACTTACTAGGTTTGCACTGAATAAAAACTAAACTTGAACGGAAAATACATCCTCTAGAGTTTTAATACGCATAAGATTTTCTATCAAATAAAAAGTTTATGCCTTTGCTTTGCCACGGGTCCCAAATGCGCATTTGTCTGCCAATGTTTCAAAACCGGCCAAAAGTACTCATACTACGATACATTAGTTTGAAACATTATAACAAAATTCTATCGTTTACATACGCTTGTTTCTAAATCACATCACATGCGTTGCAAGTTGCAATATGTCTTCACCAAGACTTTCAAGTAGACCAAATGGATTATTTTGTTTAGAAATATTTCGGAACAAATCAAAGATTGTGGATTAGGTAATGCATTCTAAAAAACATGGATACATTGACCTTCAAGCTACGGGTAAAGAAGAGACCCGATCATGGTCAATTGATCAACGAAATTTTATCTAATAAGGAGCACAAAATTCGAAATACCACGTTTTAAATAGATTATTTTAATGCAGAAGTTAAAATACGAAATAACATAAAAGTTTGATTCAATTGAAAATATTTAAATTTAACCAACAGGATTGCAAAAAAATCAGGGATACATTTTTTCGTTCAGTTACATTTCCTCGCTTTCGACGGGTGAAGCGCCTATTTTATTTGAAATGTGTTTATGACCTTTTCTCTTTTGTTTTTTCCCAGATGACGTCCTACTTCCTTTCCTTTTTGTTAAGGAGTTAGCAGAACCTTTACTAGTACTAGTACGGGGTGACGTTTTTGGAGAAAGCAGTTCTTCATGATTTGCTTTTTGATGAGGCAAATCATATGGCTGGGCCTTTCCTTTGCGTTTAGGCGACTCCTCAGGATAAAGTTTTGTTTTGTGGTGACTGTGATGAGAGCCTTTCCTTGAATGCTGTTTTGATTTCATATCCTCATGGAGAATTCCTTTGGGAATTGCTGGGGGATGCGCTTCATGTTCCAGGGATTTTTTTGGGAAGTACTGATCAGGGCTCCCACCTACATGATCTGCCTTCACGCTCTCCTCACTTTCCCTTCCTTCATTTATCAATCATATATTAATCAGCTGGAGATATTTTACTAACAATTTTCAAGTATCTGACGCAATTTCGCAAAATGAAGCAAAAACGTCAATTCAATTGCATCTGGAGTACCGGGGGCATTAGCAATCCCGAAGGAGTTGAATGGGGAAATGGGGATGCTTAAGAAAGGACCTGATTGCTCGAAGTTGCAAAGACTTTTGACGCTGACCTTAGACTAAAATAAATAATTCGGAACCAGTCTTACCACCGGCCGCATGCTCAGATTCATGGTGTTCTATTCTAGGGATGTATAACTCAGAGCCCGTGTCTCCCCTGTTATATTAAAATAGTCATACGTTGATTACAATTTCTCATCAAAGACAGAATATTTGATTCCGCAACAATTAGAGCACGAACTTCGACGAACATCTACAACAATTTGCACACTTAAAACGCTCCGAGTCATCACTGCGCAGGAAGAAGCGGTATCCAATTTTGAACACAGCACAAAACAAGATGAAACCAGGTAGAAACTGAAAAAAATGTGGAAAGATAAAGCATGTTATAAATTGTCAGCCAAAGCTCTTGTGTAGTTGTCACAAATGTACGTACCATATAAATTTAAGTATACGTTATGATAGCTGATAGCTGTGTAATATTCTTACAATGGATGCCAGTAACGTTTGTTCCTCCATCGTCGGGCACACTCTTAATTTTCGAAAGCATTTTGCTATATTTTCCAAAGATTTTTCGATCTATATCACATTGAGTTTGGAATAATTTAGAATAATATAGTCTGTATACAGGACTTGAAGCAGTTACATTAATCAATTACTACCTTTTGACCCGAACTCTTGCAAAATTTGTGTCCTAGAAATTTTTTCCTAATCAAATGACTAAGGGCGTCTGCAGTCCTGCCCGCAACAAAAGTACTAACTCCAATTTCTACCATCCAGCAGGTACTCCAAAACTATGGGAGCAAAATAGCAAAGTTTTGAATAATTTTGTGTACTTATTTACTTATTAAAATTATAATGTAGCTTTGTGAAATTCGAAAGGCGATTTAACCACGAATGCTGTTCTCCTGACCCATTTCATGGAGGAGCAGCAATGCATCAGCACAAACAGTTTCCCGAATTCTAGAGATCCGCTATTAAACATTACGACACCCAAAGCATTTGATCCAGCGATGCCAATCAATGGATAAAGTATTTGTTGCAGTTTCTCCGAGTTCCGTTTTTCCTTTTTTAATTGATCGTATATGACTTTCATAGCCTTGAGAGTTTTACTGTTACAGCATGTAGTATCATTAGTACTCGAACATTTCAATCTGCTTTCTATTTCCACCTTAGCACGCCTTTCAATTCTACTATTCCATTTTTGAACCACAGATTTAACTTGTTCCGCCTGCAAAATTAGCTGAAGTGCGAATGCCTGTGTTAACCAAGAAAATTATTCTTGTTTGGAACAAAATTACTTTTAACGTCACTCAAAATATAACACGCATAACAGTTTTCAATTTCAGTGAAAATATTAAAAATTCCATACAATTTCACCCAGACAAAAGAAGGTAATAATAATAGATCTACGCTTCATTTGAGCAGCTTTGATAGCGGCTGTGACAGAATATTTTTTCCTGGTTCATGGATGCAACTTTCTACAACATACTACAACACAGTTACAGTAATGTGATTGGTAAATAGTGATAAGATAAATAGAGATGAGAATTGACGTCACTTTTCTAAATAAAAATTTTAAGCTGGCTGGATCGCTGGCCATGATTGAAAACGGAAACTCAAATTATCAATCGGATAGACACAAAGTACAATAATTTGGGGAATTAGGTTACGAATAATTTGTAGACGACCAAAGCGTTATTCTAACAAAATTGTGTATTACTTTGGAAACATATCTCGCTCTTTAAGTGAATTTGTTTCTGAATGTTTAACTTTTGAAAACATTGGTGACAGCAGCTACGGAGTTCATACAATCGTTGTCAACGTGCTTTTGTACACTATACTGACTATGTACTGCCACTGGTCACAGTACGGCCTTCTTTGTACACAGTGTAATGCATGCAATTTGAACCTGCAACAGGATTTTCTTAACTGTTGAAAGTTGAAATCTTCAGCCTCAAAAAATTCGATTTATATTTTCAGTCCTTTTAATGCAGTGTATTTGAAAATGTAATTCAACAAGCGATTATAATAATTTTATTATGTATTGCTACATTCATAATTCGTAAAATCGGGTTGCAAACATTGATTTTGTTCGCATCACAGATTATCCAGGAATTTGCATTGATTCCATCTTTCATTTCTTGACACTGGAGCAGCACCAGCACCGAATTGAAATACTGTGTAAGCTCTTCATCATAGAGAATATTATCATGTTCTCTATTATACTTCACGTCACTAAAAGCTATTGAGCGTATATGATCTTTGCAATACATAGACTAGATCCCTTGAGCACATTCCATATTTCTTATTTCGATCCTCTCCGATTGCAAACCAGAAACACTTATTGCTATCCTCATTTGCTTCGTGAACAAAGTCTCAACAATAATCAAACTATTGCAGCTCTTCTTTTGCCTCTTTGCTATTCCACTGCAGTTAAACTGTAAAAAGCCTCACAATTTACCTTAAGTGCATAGTGCATCACAGCGGGTGGTAGATATAACTATGTATTTACATATGAGACTTATGAAAGTGTTAAGCTGGTTTCGACAGGGACATCATTCTGAAATCCCTGTCGCATTCATTATTCACCCTTCACGATGACTAAAACAGAAGAGCTATGCCAATTAAAAGCAATTTTCTTCCAATTTTTTCATCCCGACTTAACATGCAAGCTCCTGTACTTAATTTTAAAAGTCCCGTCGCTCAGCGAATCGCTGAGTAAAAACCTATGCGAAACTAGCTTTAGTTTGTATTCTTAGTAGCATCTTGTTTATATTTATCGAGACCTACTGGCTTGGGATTATTGTAAGTACATTCATGAAGGGTTACATAATATACGCAGAAAAATCTTTGCCACTAAACTGGAACTGGTCCATAATTTTAATTTTACGAATTGCCTCAACCTCAATAGAAAAGTTTGCTCATATATTAGACTTAGACCACGCTTTGAAAGCTGGGTTTGATAATAATAATTATGATTTAACCATTTTATTATTCTACTACCACACTGTTGCTCTGTAAACTGTAATAATAAATTATTACCCTTAATATACTTGCAATTCCAACTGCCACTCCTACTTGAGCTCAAGTGGTTTCAGTTTGCAATAACCCGTTTTCTTTATTACGCGCTAGAACACATTTTCCAGTGTTGCTGACTTGCTGACTGTGTTGCAGTGAGTGGTGACAAAGTAATCCGAGAATTTGTTTTATTTCCCTAGTTATTACTAAACTTGCGGTGTTGCGGGTTGCGGTTTGCGGTAGATTTATAAAGATAAAAAATCATCAAAATATAGAGAGACACATGTAACATAGAGAGACGCAAATAATACAATAAAATGTACATTAAAATGCCATAATATGAGCATTGTTATCATTTGAAGATTTCGGGACTGAAGAAAAGGTTACCAAAAAATATGACCGCAGAAATAATAATGATTTTGAGTATTAAGAGGATATCCAACAAGTTTCTTCGCAACCATTTGCACAGTGCTATCTACAGTAAAATTGTATTTGCAAATTAAAATTTAAATGTTTTTGACAATAACCAATACTTACTTCCATTCATACTTTGTGGCAGCCAGGGATCATTTCTATACGAATTTACGTACCTAAGTACCAATGATGAATTTATTGGTGAAAGCGGTAACGGAAAAACTTTCACTTTAAGTCCTTGCCCAGCATGTTTTTTTACTCAATAATGGAGTAGCTTTTTGCTCCCCACTTGATTATGCTCAACTCATCGCTCATTGGCCATGTGACACGTTTGTTTTATATTTCAGAATAGGTGTCTGCTGAAGTGTGAAGTCTGAGTTATTGTATTCCTTCTTTTGTCAAAAAGATGTTACCTTATGAAACGTAAAAACTTGTCTTCAAGAATATTAATGCCATGGAGGTTATTCAAGTACCCATGAGTTCGGTCCATTGTGGTTGTTGGTAGTTTCTTCTGCCGAAAGCAGGTTGATTCAGCCGAAAGATTGGAAATTATAGAGGCTGAAACTTTATGTCGCGATGCTTTATCACCAGACTATCCAATCAACCAATCGACATTACTCTCACCCAAATTTAAATCTGAGTGTGTGAAAGTGAAGTTGAATTTCGAAGCATTGTAATATGTATTGTAGAGTTGACTTTTGTTGGCAATAATTTAATACCGACAAGGTCCAACTCCAACGTTATATATATGTAAATAGCTCATTCAGTTCAAATTAATTTAATAATCGAAAATTCAGGAAGTTAAATCTTAAAATTATTTGTACATTTTAATAAATTACTTCATCGTTCTTAAGCTGGACGTATCAGCGATACAAATTAATTTTTCCATGCAAAGGTAACACGTTTGTTTTAGTATGGTTAATTTATTAAGGTGATTCAACGTTAAAATATGTTGTTAATCTTTGTGGTACGAATGGGTGGTATAGGATGATAGGAAATTAATTGAACTTCGAAGCTTTGTGTTTTATTGTTACACATGTGGCTTGAACTAATTACCAATTTCGTATTGATTAATATGTAATTAACTCCGTTTTTATTCAAACATCAGGATTTTGAGCAGAGCTCGTACTCATCATGTCTGGCCAGTCGCATCATCATCTGGATGATGATTTCAGTATCTCTAATAAGAAAGGAAAGGGAAAGAAAGCTCAAGGCTCCAAATCGTCCACTTCTCAGCAATCCCACTCAAACGTTAGCGGAGGAAAGAGTAAGGGTGGAAAGAAAGGAAAAAGCGGTTCCAAAAAACATGGATCAAGTTCACAGAAAGAAAATCATGAAGATAGGAAGAGCGAACTTCGGAATGTATGTTTTGATCAGTCATGATTTTAAAGGTATTAAAGCGTGAACAAATAGTACTTGAAACTAGATAACTCTATTTAAAGCCTGTTTTTGTCATCAATTGAATTTTTAGAGACCCCAGATTTTCCTCACCCCGGAAAAGAAAGCATCAATTACCCACGTCTTGAGCCAGCTGACCGCAAAAGTTTACGAAGAAGATAAAAATGCGAATAAGGTAGCTGCACAGGATTTTCTGAAGAAATATTCGAGTAATGTAGCAGCTAACTCTGCAGCCTCAAAATCACGTGGGAATATGAGAGACAGTTTGGCGGACCTGTTTTCAGAGAAACCAGATCCTAACCTGGATAGGCAGCTTTTAACAGATCGTAATAAGAAAGCAAATGATATACGACACACTCATATGCAACATTACAGGAGGTCATTGCCGGCTTGTGACTGTACTGTAGATATTGTTGATATTATCAATAAGAATCAAGTAAGTAATACAACCAATTTGCTACTTACTGTGGGCTGATTCCTGCTTAACTTTGCTATCAGTTTTACTGACGTGTGAGAATAGTGAAGAATCAATCTTACAAGGGTTATATTATTTTGTGTAGGTTGTTGTGATATGTGGTGAGACTGGATCGGGTAAAACAACCCAAGTGTGTCAGTATGTGTTAGATGATGCTATCGACAAAGGGAAAGGGTCAACATGCAAGATATTGTGTACTCAGCCTCGTCGAATTAGCGCAATATCAGTGGCTGAAAGGGTTGCGGAGGAACGTGGAGAAAGTGTTGGCTTGTCAGTTGGTTACTCAATTCGACTTGAAGCTAGGCTTCCATCTCGGCCTGCTGGAACGATAACATTTGTAACTACCGGTGTAGTTTTCCAATACCTGAAAGAAGATCCTGACTTATCTCGCGTATCCATGATAATTGTAGATGAGGTAAAATTCTCTAGATTAAGGTTCATTGAAATGTGTAACAAAGTATTAATAAAAACTGTGTTACTATAGGTACATGAAAGGGACGTTCTTACGGATTTTCTCCTGGCTATTCTGAAAGATTTAGTTACTCGACGGTCGGACTTGAAAGTAGTTTTAATGTCTGCTACCTTAAATTCTAAAAAGTTCAGCAAATACTTCAATAATAGCCCAGTTTTTTCAATTCCTGGACTACTGTACCCGGTTACGGAGTTTTACCTTGAAGATGTTATCACAAGAACCAAATTCCAATTTCAGCCATCAAAAAGTCGAGTTCAGTTTAGTGGAACTAAATCTGGAGGCAACCATAAGTCCAAGTACATCATGGAGTTCGAGAAATTCATTTCCCCATATGTAAGAAAGTTAGAACATGCCAAAACGTACCCTTCAGAAACTACTCGACAACTTCGAAGGCCCGAGACGGAAGATCTAAACTTAGATCTAATCCAGGCACTTATTGAGCTGATTTGTGAAGAAGACAGAGATAATGGAGCTATTTTAGTGTTTATGCCTGGTTGGGATACCATATCAGGCCTCGTTAGGCAATTACAGAACTGTGGCAAATTCCACTACACGAAATACAGCATTATTCCTTTGCATTCTTTAGTCCCTACAGTGAATCAAAGAGAAATTTTTAATAAACCACCACCTGGCAAAAGGAAAATTATAATTTCCACCAATATTGCTGAAACTTCTATCACTATTGACGATGTTGTCCACGTGATTGACACTGGAAAAATCAAAATGAATAATTTCGACGTCAAAAAAAATATGGAAACTTTAGATGTGGAATGGACCAGTATAGCGAATTCCAAACAGAGGAAAGGGAGAGCCGGTCGTGTGCAAGAAGGCTTCTGCTATCATATGTACACCCGAGCGCGAGAAGCACAGTTAGAAGAATTTAAAAAACCTGAAGTTTTGCGAAAGCGATTGGAAGAGGTCATACTTCAAATTAAAATGTTGAAGTTGGGGAACGCCAGGACATTCTTGAACAAACTCATGGATAAGCCCAGTGAGGATGCAGTTGTACTGGGTCTGGAAAGGTTGATAAGTCTACATGCTCTGGACTTCGAAGAAAACCTCACTCCATTAGGATTCCATTTAGCACATCTTCCAATGGACCCTCAAACTGGCAAAATGATTTTGTTGGGGGCAATTTTTTCGTGTGTGGATCCTATTTTCTCGATAGCAGCAAGCTTGACATTTAAAGATGCATTTTATGTTCCAATGGGCCAGGAAAGGAGAGTTGATCAAGTTCGGAGGGAATTGAGTGACGGCACCAAATCCGACCACATGGTCACCGTCCGCGCAATCGAGGGCTACGAGAAAGCTAAGCAGCGAAACACAGAAAGGGACTACTGCTATCGAAATTTTATTTCGCAGTCCAACCTGTCGATGTTAATAAACTTAAAAAATCAATTTGCTACTTATCTGTGCCGGATGAAATTTCTTCCTAGTCCTTCCTACAAAGATGACGAATGTAACAAAAACTCCAGCAATGTTGGTATTATTACAGCTGTCACTGCAGCAGGTTTGTACCCAAACGTTGCTCAAGTGAAAATGAAGGGAAAGAAAAATCCATGCCCTTTAGTATACACTGAAGAAGATGGGCTCGTTCACATACACCCTAAAAGCGTTAATTCCAGGGAGATGACTTTCGAATGCCCATTTTTAGTGTATCATTTGAAATTGAAGTCCAGCATGATCTTCCTTCATGATACTACGATGGTCAGTCCATTTCCGTTGCTTTTCTTCGGGGGTTCTTTGCAGTGGAATCGGGAGAAAGGGTACGGGGGGACAATTGGAATTGACAATGGGAGAATTCGTTTTGGTTGTATGGAACATGAAGTATTCAAAATTGTGGATGTAAGCTATGTTCTGTATATGATATTTTGTTCATGCGTTAATCCCACCAATTTATTTCTTTACGCGGAGCTAATTGTAAGATTTAATTTAAATTGTACATTTTTTGATGTTATAGTCGTTGCGAAACGAGTTGGATAAGTTCTTGGAGCATAAGATCAGTAACCCGGGTCCGACTAATTGGGCTGATTTGTCAAAGGAAGGATTATTGTTGAAGTAGGCGCACTTCCCAGAATAATTTATTAAAATAAGTGTTCAGACTTTAAGACTAAAGTAATGTTTCTTTTTTGGTTCAAGGGCAATCATTCAACTCATCACCACCCAGTACAAATTGCTAATGAATGCTGACGATCTTAACACGTCGACAGAAGAGGATGATGATTAAGAATGAAGTACTACCAACTGGGCATATTATTACTTCAATTAAAATACTGCATTGTAAAATAACTGTATCGATCAATTGTATCGCCATTTCTGGTCACAAAAATTACACAGCTACTGAAGTTAATGCAAATTCGAATCCATCAGCAGGATGCAGAATTATCACAACAAAGGTGACCATGCAAAGCTAATTAAATTCAAAAACATTCAGTTTTTTGTTTTCTACTTTAAAATTAGTTTATTACACATGTCTTCACGCCACTGGCATGATGCCAGTCAGCTTAATCATGTCTGACACCGCTTACTCATAAAATAATTATTAAAAACCTGAACTGAATATAAATAATACTAAATGCATCTGTCGCACACAGTCCAACACAACTGCTGCTTAAAGTATCCATTATCTGAAGATTCTAAAGTTGTTTTATTGCAGTACAACCTCATTTATTATTACGCTGGAAAAAACATTTCTGTCACACGAATTAGGTCACTGGGATTACAATAATGGCCAAAAAAGAAAAAAACTACAAGCTTAATCAATTTACTAAACCGGTCATACGTGGTCAATAGCGTTATTAATAATCAATAAAGGAAAGGAAGGCTAGCCTTAGGAGCAATTTCTAGCGACTATACCAACACAAGCAAACAAACAGGGACTCCTAATACTTGCAGGTGTTTGATTTCGATGAACTCTGTCCTAAAATTCTTACAAAAGGATTCCGGCAGAAAAATGGGTAGTTGGTCTCGTATCAAAAGAGAGAACGAACGAAGCTCACCATTATTCTTACAGAATTTTTGCTAATCTGGCTGTTTGTACTGCTCACAGGAAGTGCTTAGGTATCAAAAATTATCCTGTTTAACTTCAATGGTACACGCACTTACATTAAAGGAACAAAACTAATGAATAAATTCAATCTATGCTACTACAGTAATAATTAGTACAGCCAACAAAATAATTAAATAATATCATATAAAGCCTCTCCAACCCCAGACCACTAAAGACGCATAGACTTCGATGGTCCAGCCTCAACATTGCCGTGGCCATGCCCTCGTTTTCGACTAGCAGCACCCGATGTGGAAATATCAGTCTCAGGTGTCCTCCCTACTGGAGGATCGCCATTGTTCCTTTCTGGAGGGTAAAGCCTGTGCCATCAATAGTAACTTAATACCAACTCTATGTGCTTAACCACTCCTTTGCCTTTGATTATTATTTACTTGATATAAATGACAGCGTACCTGAGGATTAGAGCATCAGTTTTGGACGGAATACGAGTCAAATCCAACGGGGTGAAGAAGAAAAACTGATTATTAGGAAATGTTTTCGCGTGAGTCATCAATGCTTCCTGACTGACAGTTCGGTTCTGGGCATCCATAAAAACGTCAAACTCATCCAACATGTAAAAGGGGGATTTCATCGCTTGCCACATTGCAATAATAAAACAAATTGTAGAAAAGGACCGTTCACCACCAGATAATCCTGCCGCGTATTCCACCATTTTGCTCCTGGCGAAAAAATAAGTCAATAAATAACCAACATTTTAAATCACAAAATTTAGATTCGTTAATTTATTACGCTTATCTATTTAACACTTTTCACTCACTTGAATTTAGATTTGTCAGTATCATCACATGTGATTTTATCCAGCGACTCCTTATCCGGACAAATTAAATAGAACAACTCCCTATTATTGTGGTCGATCTTTATCTTTCCCTAAGATTGTAAAAAAGAACAAACAATTACATCTGGAAACCCGTCAGCAATTAAATTCATAAACGACAGTATTAAACTTAACTTACGAAGTATTTCCTTGCTTTCGCTACTTCTTCGTAGCATTGAGTTAACGCTTGAGTGACGCGGTCCCGCGCGGACAAGTAATGTAAATTGACAATTTTGAAATACGCCACAACTTTCTGGAATTAGCACAATTTCAGCGTTAGCATAATAATTCTGTATAGTACATCTAAATCATCAATATAGAATGCACTTCATAAAACTTAAAACCTTAACACCAGTTTTACCTCTGAGTACTTACTTTGTGCATTTTGGATACCATCTTCATGTCAGAGTTGTACTTCGTATAACGTTTTTTCACTGCTTCATATCTTTCTCGTATACTCTCGTGGCGGTCAGCAAATTTTTCCAAATGCTCGATACGTGCTTTGATCTCGTCATGTTCCCTTTTAATCTCCGCTGAACCTCTGGAATAATTAAAGATAATATACTTATGGCATAAACACCAAAGTCTGAAATACTTCCGTGGACGAATAAAAACGTCTATTATCTGATACATCAGAACGTACTATGCAGATGCAGGTATTAATTGTTGTGCGTTTAATTCATTCTAATCTACATCCATCACTCATAAATCCAAAGCTTATCATAGAAACATCAGCATTTTTCTGATAATTGGGAATGTTTTGTCAAGATAAGGTCCTTCTTATGCTTTAGAATATCACGTCTTAAACCCGCCTACATACCCACAAGATTTTAACCTCGGCGATTTCGCTCAACATATTGAATATTTTTAGTTGGGCGTGACCTTAAATAAAAACAGGGTTTCGGAATATTAAATAGTTTCAGGAAAAGCATACCTAGTAACTGAAACCCGCTCTCCGACCGCATTAGCAGCATTAATGGCTTCCCGGATTTTTTGTAGTGCTGACGCTATTCTCGCATTGTACTCATCAATTTCCTTTTTTTGTATTTCAATCCGACGCAAAAATCGAGCTGCAAACTACAATAATTTTTCAAGTAAACATTATATCACCTTTAAACACAAACAGACACAAAAATCAAGTCTGTCTCAGACAGTAAAAGTACGAAAAAATAAAAAACTGACTTCGTCGGCTTGTTTTAATTTTTCTTGCAGTCCACTTCTTTCTTCGGCAAGTCTACTCAGTTCTCCATCGATGCTTCGAACTTCCAAATCAATAGATTCTTTCTGCGCTTCCTTTTCCGCAATGGCACCTGTCTTTTCCTCTAGCTGAGCTCCGAAAGTTTCTAAGTCCTTCTCCAGGCGCTCTATCTCTTCCTTTACTTCGTTTAACTCTTCTTTCTGTAAAACTAACACTTATCAACGCATACCTATAATAATACTTAATACAGTTAGTTGCGTCATTGCGCGCACTAACCACTGATGCTAAATCTGCCTGCTTATTCGGAGGCTCTTTCAGATTCTGATAACGTTGCCTGAGTATATTCAATTCATTTCTCTTTTCGCGTCGCGCTTCATCCCATCGTCTATCTTCGAGTCTTAGCCGTTTCTCTTCGTCAATTTGCTCTTGTTTAACTACATAATTCGACAGCTCGTCTTTCAAAGTAGCAACTTCATTCTGTAAGGTTCTATGGAGTTTTAAAAATTAAAAACGATAGATGAAGCTGTATTTCTTGGATATATCTAGTGCTCCAAACTCTCGTTGCATCCAGAAATATCTAACTAAAAATAAACATACCTGATTTGCTGCTTAAGGCTTGTTTTAACTAATGTTTGATTTGAGCTTCCTTTAGGCTGCGCATCACAACGAAGATTAGGATCGGGCGTGATCTTGTAGAAGTCCAATGTGTATCCCAGCAAACAAAACTTAGGTACGCTATAAAAATAAATCATTAGTTGGGGCGTTGGGAGTTCAAAACTCAACGCATGTAATTCTACAAAATGAGCCAAGAGGTTTAGTATTCTCACGTTTCTTGATTTCCCAGAATACTTAAAGCTTCTTTCGCATCCTTGAACAATAGAATTCTTTCAATGCTAGACACATCCAGCAACGTATTCATGACTATGTGGTCATTATTGTCGAATTCCAGCATATCAAGAATGGTTGGAAATGCAAGCCCTGTGGAACAATTCCTTCTTGAGGCGTCGTATGCCTAGGTACAATTAGGTAACAATAAGACAGGTGCGGAGCACAAACGTAACTTGATATGAGGCTATGCTGTGTTAGGAAATCTTACTGAATGAAATTTAATAGTGTGAATACTCGGACGCCGTCCCCGGAAGTTTGCACCATAAACCTGATTTATCAAATCAGTGAGCACTTGCGCATCTCTTCCGTTGTCAACCGTGAAATCAAATAAGACACTGCGAAGAATAAACTGTATGATGTACAAATATTTAGGATCCTTGACAGTGAACCGCGCTCCAATCGGTCCCCTCGGGGGTTGTGAAAATCTTCGACAGGAATTTATTTTGTTCACCAGTGTTTCCATCTGAGGACCATAGGCAAAAAGGCTTGAGCTCGAGGTTTGTAGTTGCTTCAAACTCTTTTCTTTAGTTGCTGTAAGTTATTTATTTGAAAAAATTGAAAACCACTAGCTATCAAAAACTTTTTTAACTTTGAAAATTGTTGTCCATTAGTAATTATATTATTACCTATGTTTGACTTTACTGTCTCCCTCTGCGATTTTGTTAGCTCTATTTGACGCCGAAGATTGGACAAGCCTTCACTGAACTGATTCTTGTCTTCCTCAATTCTACTGACTTTCTGCTCCAAATCATGGATTTCCGATTGCAGTTGTTCTTTTTCTTCTTGATACTTTTGCAATAATACTTCTCTATCATCTCTGATCCTCTGCTCTGTGGTGTGAACTTTCTCTTCCAGGTTTGCGGCTGTCCGTTTCCTTTTCGGCAGACTTGATTCAGCCGTCTTGATCTTCATCGTGGCTTGCACTTTCTCTTTGTTCAATACTCTCATTTCCTCCTTAATAACAACCATTCGCCGTTCGCATTCATGTTTTCTGGATATCACCTCAGCTTTTTCCGTATTGGAGGGCCTGTTGACATTATAAATGCATAAAATCTACCAGCCCGTTTTTCGACTCAGAGTGATAATGCTACTCAACATCAATTCCAAACTTAAAACAAATGTACGTGTTTCTGAAAATTAATTTCTTTTCATGACACGGATGAAAACATTAATTGTACTTACTTGTTTTGTTGTTCTATTTCTTTTTTCCTGTCCAACGCATTTTTATAATGTGTCTGAGTTTCTTCTAGATTGGAGTTGATATTACCTAGTTCTTTCTGAAGTTCAGATTCTTTGTGCTCTTCAACTTGAACATAGTACCACTTCAGTTCAACATCTAGCTCTCTCAATTTATTTCGATGAGAAGCAATTCCTTCTACCAGCTTAACTTTCTCCTCACAATCCTTGTAAGTTTGCCGCAATGTGCCAAGTTCCTAAAAAAAATTAAAACAGCAATGAAAAAGCAAAATTATACAGACATCAAATTCTTCAATTAGGTAGTTTCGCACTTCTTCCTTTGATACTAAGATTTTTCCGATTTCGTCGAGAGTCTGCTGAACTTGAAACCTAATTCGGTCACATTCACCAGTTCCAGCTCCATCCTCGAACAGTTTGTACCTAAGAAGAGAGGCATGAAACTGAATCAGTAGTAATAATAGCGCTACGAAATTTAATTACCAAAACTTACTTGTCTTTCGGATCTTTGCTGCGCAAGAAGCTTCTAGCATACTCTTGGTTCAAAATCACAACGGGATTTTCTAATTGTATGTCCAAAGAGCGCAATATCATGTCCAACTCTATCTTGGTAGCAGGTTTAAACTTCGAACCCAGACCGAACTGTAGTTTGTACGTCGACTGACCAGATGAATTAATAATTCTCTGAACTGTGATCATCTCACCGTAAGTTTCTGTGGGTAGTTTCCCTTTGTTTATAAGAGCAACTTCAGTTTTAGCATGAGATTCGCCAGTTTTAATCAACTCTGAAAACCCAATGAAACCAACACGATTATAAATCGTTAAAAGATTTCCCTTTCAAAGAATTCTCATTTAATGTTTATTCATGTGGCAACCTTTAACAGAGGATGTCCGAGCAGTACTCAAAGCCTTGCCACCAAGACCAATCATCAATCCTGATAAAAGAGCACTTTTGCCAGATCCATTCTCTCCGATTACAAAATTCAAGTTCTCATGCCAGTCTTGATAAAAAGTTTTATGACACATAAAATTGAAGAGCTTTATGCTTTTGATCACACCTGAAGAATTCCCTCGTTGCTTCTGCGTAACAAATTATTTATTCGCGTAACAAACTGAATGCGCAAATCATAAACGTTTTTAGGTTATCGAATTATATATAACCATAACCACAACCCTTACCCTATGGTGCATGTCAGCGACCATCCCTCTTGTGGCCTCGCTTAATCTTTTGACTTGCCTCGCTGCTTCCTGGCTGCTCTGTTCAATCTGCAAGGAATACGAAAAATGAATCTTTTTAACTATAGACAATGCATTTGACGTATTTCTTAGATCTATTTCTTGGGAAATCTTCTCTGGGGTGGGTGACCATAAGATTGTAAAGGAGGTCGTCCTGCTGTCTTTAGCATCTACTTATGTAAATGATGCAAACACTAAATAATTTCAACGAATAACAACCGTCTGCGAACACAAATAATCGGATGACATGAAGAACACCTACCCCACAATAAACAAACCAACTGCTTTGATCCACGAAAATTAAATATGTGGTGATTCCTTATCCACATTGATAAGCACAATTCCTTATCCACTCGGGTTGTAACCTTCTATTCCTTCATTACTTAAGCGCAAAAAAGGAATGCCAGCTCTCAAGCTCACATCGATATTATCTTTCCGTAATTTAAATTTGAGAAAGTACTCAAAGAACTTGTATCACTTGTAGAAGTTATCTTAACTACGCTGAATAAGAATAATACATATTATTACATTAGAAAAATCAAAATACTTCATACATCAAATCTTGGAGTCCTAGATTTAGTGCCTGCTTGCGATTTTGATGAATTGAACGTAGCATACAAATTCTTGGCCGATTCTGCAGGGGTCACTCCTTGGGACTGACTTTTATTTCTAGGCGATGTTCGGAGCCTATTCACATCTCCGTGTCTGGGTGAAAACGGAACAACATCTCGGTTTCCTCGTCGAACATTACGACTACCTTGATCTTGTGGCTTCTACGAGTACAAAACCACATAATAAATTTTAATAAGGACAATAAAGAACAAAATATAGCTGATATGAGACTACGTCCAAATACCTTATTCCGACTGATAAGGATCTTTTCCCGATCAGATTCACTACCACTGTTATCATGCTGCTCACCCTGCAAAAATTGATACGAAATCAGCAACGTAAAAAACGCTGACTTTTCACCTTATGTAAGAATAAAATTTACTACCGCTAAAGTTTAAGCCTCCCCGCACCCTACATAGCCAAGTGTATTAGCACAGGAAAGAGCAAAATAATAACAATAATTATTAAAAAACTTACAGCGTCCGACTGCGAACTAATATCTATATCACTGGCCCGCGTCGCCATTCTATAACAGAAACAAAGCATTACATCAACTATAGACAGAAAAACATTAGCACCCTTTGTATTTTATTAAAAACAAAACAATGTACGTAAGCAAAAATATTCAATACTTTTCCTTAACAAATTCTCCATCAAAATTATAATTTATTACCTTCTTCTGGAAGCCATTAATATAGGAGGTCAGTCTCCCGACTCAAAATTGCCAATTCCAGCACCAAAATTGACCGCCCTAAAATTATAACATCACATTGAACGTTTCTGCACTCTTCTTCCAACCTAACTGCGGACATCTATATCGTATAATAATTTCAACTCCTTATATTACGATTAGACAAAGAACCTTTTCCTTCCGTCAACCCAATTACCTCACAAGTGCGTCAAATCATGTGTCCCCAAAATATTCACCACAGTAATAATATTAGTCTTAAACTCGTTATCTGTACTTGGAAAACCACTCCTGCTCCTCCTGATCTTCCCAGTTCTCAGTGAACGTGCACAACCAAAATTCTTAACTGACAGAATTCAATACTTTCACAATAATAAAAATTATAAATCAACCTGCGCTCTATCAATACGTCCTAAATACAGCTTATCTACAAGGACGTTATATCAACCCGATAACAATATTGTACTGTACTTACCCACAATTAATCCACGTTAGGTTTTAAATTACCCATTTATCAGTAGAACAAGTATTATATAGCTAACAAATATTAAGATTGATAATATTCTTTACTGCTCACTGCGTACTCCCACGTAAACCTAAAGTTCAAGAATGAACAAACTTCTCGACTTCTCACTGTCACGATCAGCAGAACTTAAAATTACCGACGACATACCAAATACCAATAGATACGAATTATTGTGCCCGCAAATAAATTCATTTTTCAGGTCTCAATATAAATCAAGTCTCAACTTGTTTCGTGCTTCATCCTTTATTGTCCATTCAGTTCCAGGCTGAAGACTTGAAGAGAGCTCAAAATTATTCCCTCCAATAAAAATGAAAATCAACGGATGTCACTACTCTAATCTGCCAATCAGAATGTTCGTACAAGTTCAAAAGTTCCAGCGCCTTTTCATTCGTTCGCAATGTGTTCGTAATCGTGTGGACGTTGTGTATGTACTCACTTACACACGTTCTGTCTTCTGCCATATCAAACCATTTGTCATCGGATTTAACTATATAACATACCTCATAGAAGAGCCCCTATATGATTTTTGCACTGCGATTGCACTTGCTTTGTTTTTTAGTATTGTCTGTATGGAGAGCGTATATGAAACGTTTAAACATTCAATGGATTGCTCAGTGCAGGCCTCACAAACTCACAATCAGTGTAGTAATTACTTATAGGTCTGCATCCTGCATTAACTATATACTGTATACTTACGAGTTGCAAGATTTGTCCGTGCTCTGTGGGCATCTTTTAGAAGCCAAGAAATTCTTAACTAAACGTTTGCGCCATCTATGGTCTACGTAAGTTAAATGGTTCTATTGGGAAAACACGAGTGAATATATTTCAGCAGCGTAATTTCAATTTGACAACCGCATTCCCGTAGCGGTGTTGTATTAAAGGCCTGTCCATTGAATTGAATAGTTGAGTGGAGTGGTGTAAGTGTAAGGTTGAATTTTGTTGGAAATCAGTGTGTGGAAATTCAAAGAAATTTTGTATTAATTTGGAAAGTAATTTTACAGAAGTGAGAATGGCGAAGACAGTGAAATTTGTGCCGCCGGTAATTAATGACAATGAGACGGGTTGGGGACCTACGGGCATTCCGGAGCAATTTAAGGATATGCCTTACCAGCCATATGCAAAAAGTGACCGGCTGGGAAAAGTAAGTGAATGACACTTTTAATTTGTATATTAATATTTAGTTGGGAATATGGGATAGTAAGGGAATTGTTTTCGTGATATTGTTTGAGGTGAATCTGAAGTATGGAATATTGATGTTGGCGCTTTGTTATTTGTATAGATTGCTGACTGGACAGGGTCGACATATCAGGATCGCCGGTTCCAGAGTAAGTGTAGGAAAGAATATGACTTCTTTTTTAAATTTTGAATGAATTTGATTGTTGTGGGGATTTTAATGGACTATTTGGATTTTAGACAAGTACACTTCACAGTTTGGAATCGGGGCTGGAAATCAGTTTGCATACTTCCATGATGAGGATGAGAGCTCATTCCAGTTGGTGGATACTACGAAGATCCAGAGACCCTTGTATCAGCGATCGAAGTTCCGCCCTAATCAGCGTTTGCAGAGATTGCGACAGCAGCAGCAAAGGAGTCAGGGTCAGACTCAGCCAAATAAAACGAATAAAATGAAAGACAGGAAGTTCCAGAACCAACGTGGAGGCCGTGGGCGATATGACCAAAATAAGGGACAGATGAAAAATCGTGAGGCTTCTGTCACGGTTAAGGCTGAATGGAACATAATTGAAGAAATGGATTTCCCTCGGTTGAGCAAATTATCGTTGCCTAATGTGAAAGAAGCGGAGGACTTGTAAGTAATTATTGATGAAGTTTGTTTTATTTTGAAATTATGTAACGGAACGATTGAATGTGCATAGTACTTGTAGTTTGTAGCTAAAAGTTGATCTGTTTGTCCAGGGTGAAGTGTGGGTCGATGGAAAATTACGACAAAACTTTCGATCGTGTGAATGTTAAAAATGAGAGACCTTTGCTACCTGTGGACCGTATTATTCACACTGTTACTACTTCGGACGACCCAATCATTCGTCGTGTAAGTTCCTTTGATGTCTAGAAATTTACTTGTTCACTAGTAATATGCTGTCGCTGTCTCCTTTGGATTATTCTATTTGCTTTGATGAGCATCATAGCGTAGAATTTGATCATCCAGTTGATCGAAATATGAAAACATATCATGATAGCTGGACATAAAGTCTGCGCTAAAGAATCGTGGGAAATCTGGAGTAGGTGCTTGGGCTTCACCGTGTTCAAACATTTTCAGACCCCAACAGAATGCAAAAATGGTATATATATGGGGACAACATTAAACGGGATAAACATATTATGAGGCTTATTATTTGATATCTTAGCTTTCCAAGACGGTCGGAAATGTCTATGCAACGGATTCGATTTTGGCAACCCTAATGTGCGCCACCAGATCAAATTATTCTTGGGACATCGTCGTGCAGAAAATTGGAGATAAGCTCTTTTTTGACAAAAGAGACAACACTTTTGGTACTAACCAATTTGAAACTCAGTCGTTACTTGTGTGCGATTTATTTCCAGATTTATGGTCATTTTTAAGATTCGGTGATAATTCTATATTGCAGATTTGCTTACTGTGAACGAAACATCAAACGAACCACCAATTGATGACCCAGAGGTGTTAAACAATTTGGCTTTGGAAGCCACCTTCGTTTGCAATAACTTCTCACAACAAGTGTTGAAGATGGTACGTGCTTCAGCGTCCGGACAAAATTATTCTAGAGCTCTACCACTGTGAAATCGAATGCATTCGTTCGTTGGGTAACGTTATTTTCATTCTGTGCTTGCAGGGGGAGGATAGGTTTAAGTTTGACGAACCAAATCCTTTCATTGGTGAAGAAGAAGAGGAAAAAATGGCTTCGGTAGGTTACCGGTACCGGAAGTGGGATTTGGATGGCGGCATCACTTTAGTTGCACGCTGTCAACATGATGCAGTCATGCAAGGTCCCAACGGTGAAGTTCAGTACATAAATGTGAAAGCATTGAACGAGTGGGACCCAAGAAACAGTTCGAAAAGTGGCTACCAGGTTAGTAATATTTTGGTCTATTAAGCGCCAGTTGAAAAGGATTATTAAGGATGAAACTGATATTTCAACTATATCCATTTTGTTAGTATTCTGGTGGAATGGAGTGGCGGCAGCGTCTGGACTCGCAACGGGGTGCTGTATTAGCCAATGAGCTTCGTAATAATGCTTGCAAACTTGCCAAATGGACAGTTCAAGCTTTGTTGGCTAGTTCGGACCAAATTAAATTCGGGTATTTGTAATTTTCATTTAATGATTATTTGTTTCTGTAGTAAAACAATCCTACGCTTTTTACACGATTTCTATCACTTTATGAATATGGTATTCGTCTGTCTTAGGTATGTGTCCCGAGTACATGTGCGCGACGATTCCAATCATGTTATTTTGGGAACTCAGCAATTCAAACCCACTGAATTTGCTACCCAAATCAGTCTTAATATGGATAATGCTTGGGGTGTATTGAGATGCGTAATTGATCTGTGCATGAAACAGAAGGATGGTAAATATCTTATTTTACGTGATCCCAACAAGCCTCTTATTCATCTCTTTGATATTCCTGATAACACCTTCGAATCTGAAGAAGAAGATTCATCGGAGGAGGGCAACGGTGAATAATTTTACATCCTTTCCAGCAGTTTTTCGTTCTCATTTCTCATTGCTTCTTTTTTTGTTTTACTTCTTTTCTCCTTGGATTTAGTTGCTCATAGGCTATTTTCCTTTTTCTCTTTTTCCAGATGACGATGATGATAAATAAATTAGAGTCCGTTGATGCTTCGTTTCATGAAGTTGTATAATTGCATGCTTTTATTTGAAACTCGTTGCAAGATCACGGAGGTATTAAAACACAGTTGATCAACAGGAAACATTTATTCTCATCGCCGTTTTGCTTGTAGCTATCTAAATGTATGGCACTACATACTACATCTTTAGAAATTTATTTCTTTCATTTTTAATTATTGTTTCAATAAAACCCGATTTCCTGGTTTTTGAACACATCTTTTGCCTCTACATTTATTTCTGTTTTCTAGTATCCGCATTTCTGCTATATATAGTTCCCGAACCTTGAATAATATTGGACAACAATTTAATAAAGACTTAAATTTGTTTGATCAGAAAGGTGTATTCATGTCCACCTCTAATATTTTTTCATAAATAAGTTTTTTTTGCGACTTCACTTCCAGTTTACAGAGCGGAGATAACAAGGGGGGACATTCATAGTGAACGGTTTCGTGCATCACTGTAGTTAGCTTGTCCTTTCCAGGCTCAAACGTCATTTGGGCATCGGTCTGTACTGGAATTTTCAAAAATTAACTAATTATTTTATGCTATTTATTAACACGCTTTGTACTTCATAACTTTCTTACGGCAAAAAAATAGCACACAACAGTGATGTTCACTGTCTATCCTGTAAGGTTCATAATGACCTTTGTGGGATTCTGGGGTCACCCGAAATACTGCCGTGTTGTCGTTGTGAAAGAAAGGAATTTTCGTGAAGTGCTCCTTGTAGGTAACAGAGTATTCCCACAATGCATAATTTCCCCTTTCGTAAGCAATCTCAAATTCGTCCCTGGTAATAAAAGAAGATTCAAGAAGTTAAAAATCACATAAGTAAATAATGAAGAAAGCAGTAAGAAATGGCAACCCTTAAATTCTATACATTTTGTATCTTAGCATTTACATTGTCGGATTCAGATTCTTCTGGTTCGAAAAGTCAGCAAGGAATTCCCAGGCTGTTTTGGGGTCCACGGAGGTTATTGTAACTTGAAATTTTTCGGTATATTTCCGTTTCTTAAGGAAAATCCAGTAAAATAATATGGCAGACACGGTTAAATAAATTGGCCTTTTGTTACTCCGTATCCTCAGCTGCATTTTTCAACTTAAAATGGGCGTACTTTGTACCACAACTGGACCGAACAAGTGAATACAGAATCTAACTGATGACAGTTAATTAATGCTCCGAGCTTATCTCACGTCGCTACACTGCACTGTACAATCAATGGAAAATTTTACTCAGCAGTAAACTGAATCTGTGCACTATCTAGACAGTAGAAAGTAGATGAACTGTTAAGGCACAACAAAATCTTGTCAAGTGATGGGCAGCAGTCAGCCTGCTGGTTTCGGGTACTATGTTGGAAGCGATGGCAATTAAAACGTCTTCATATGCATACTTTTCCTACATACGTACTGCTTCGACTTCAATAAAATCTCTCTGTGATAAGGAACCAAAAAACGCTCAGCTGAATTTGACTTCCAAATTCTTAGCTATCAACTTGTACCCAAATGTTCTACACTGATATTGACACTTCCTCCTTTCCAAAGAAAATCCCACAGAGATAAGCATAGGCACAGTAAAAAATATTTCTATTTCATATACGACGCAAGAAGTTATCAACTACTGAAGTTTAACAGTAGCTCTAAAACAACAAAAAGGTACCATAAAGATTACCCAAAATCTCATATTGTGATCTTATTGCTAGTAATGTGCAGGAGCAAATTTATTCATACGTGAGTATTTACCTTTAAAATCACATCGCCCATTATCTGTGCAAATGAAATTCATATGTAGGCATTATTTGAAATTATGACTTCGATATGGATTCTTGGCATCCACATTTTGTAAGATTATTTTGCTCTGGTGCAGTCAGTCAAATCAATTTTATTTATAAGTTTGAGTTTAAAATACAACACATATATATGCATGCACAGCTACGTGATCACCGGAATTGAAGGTAAACACTTAAGTCACTCACTGTTTAACAGAGTATCTATATACAAGAGACTAAATCTGAGAGCAGAATACATAGCATTTCAACATACATAATAAATTATATTCATAGCTACAAACTAGATGACAAATAGTTTTCATATACACTAAGGAAAGCGAAGATTTTGTCAACGTGATTCAAATTTAGGCAACTCTTCAAGATGCCATGAATTTCCAAATATTATTGCAAAGCTGTCAATCTAGTAGATACTGTAGAAATTTTCTGTAGTTTGAAAGTTCTTCTGATTCGCCTGTTCGCTTAACTTTGTTTCAAAACTCTCGGATAAGAAATACGGCGCTCAAAAAATAAAAAAATTTAATGGTGAAAGAGTTAAATCTGTATCAAAAACAGGAATCAATCTAATATTTTTAAGCATCGAATCATTTGCAGTTTCAGCAGAGATTATAACATGCATAAAGTTCAGAATCTTTATGATTATCCTCTTAATTGTTTGGGTATTGACGCATTTAAAAAGGTGCCTAGCTATCCGCATATTCCGCATGGTTCACGCAGAGTAGGAAGAATTTAAAATTGAGTTCATTAATTAATAACTTAAAAAATAACATGCCGCAAAATACTCGAACCGTTATGATCCTATTATTCTTTTCCTTACGAAACCTAAAATTAAATTTGTTCCTAATTTAGTTTTAGCTTTGCTCCTGATTTCCTAAACTGTCCCTGACTTTATTTACGCTGATACTGGAAGTTGGAAAACAATTAAAACAAATACCCTGGATTTGTTTCTATTTGTTTCCAAAGCCAAGTTTTAATAGGTTTTCCGCCATAGGAAAACTCATGCACACATAAAGAACAATCATTCCACAACAAGATAATGCGCATTGGCACGAGGGAGGAATTGGCCGAACCTTTCAACTTAACCCCATTCTCATTTCATTCTCCCTGAAAATTAAATTATACATTCATTCTTATTACCCAGACGCCACTAAAACCAGGTGCTCATCTTGAGATGGTACTTATATTAGGTGGGTGATATGTTTAACACTAAAAGTAAGGAGAGAATTACAAAGCTGTTTCTAATACCTTTAATAAAAGCTAAGGTTTTGTAATCGTACGCTTCCCTCATTTCTGACATAAACTAGCGGAGTTCCTTCCTCTTAAACTGCATATGATAAATAACAATAAGAATTAAAAGACACAGGAAAATGGTAAACTTAAAGTAAATACACCTTGATAGTAAATGCGAACCAGTGACGCCGTGGACATCAGAAACTGTTTCACATGAACTACTTTAATCACGCTGTTGGCTGACGTTGCTAGGTAACTGCGCGTCGTTGCAAATCGATGAAAAGTCGATGTTAGTTAAATGAGGTAAGTGAATTATATCAATTCCCGGCAGAAACTTGTCTATATCTACTTCAACTCCACTAGTGAGACTGTTTAGAGATAAATCCGCTGCTACTGGGGGAGGAATTAACCGACGTATCCCAGCGTCTTCTTTGAACATATAAGTACCAAAAGGAAGATCCAGAAGATGAGAAAGGAACGGAGTATCTACCTGTTACCGTGGGTCAGTAAGTATCCTTTATTGTGTATTTGCATTTTTAAGAATACCTAATATGATATATGATGAGTAATAGTTACTAATAGTGGGACTTACCTGGACTATTGGTGCTGTGTTATTCACTCTTAGCTGTTCCTCTTCCTCTTCCCGGATAGGAATGATTTTATCACGGGCAATCTTAGCCAATTTCTCAGCCACATCCGAGAGTTCATTTAGAATCTACAAATTATTCAGAATTAGAAAATATTAGACATCCAGTTTTTTGTAGAGAATAAATGTGCACTCTACGATTCTTATATTGCACACAGTACTTAAGGGACAAAAACTTATTTATAGATGCTCACTTCGTTAATTCCATGCTGAATCATTTTTTCTTCCACAACGTCCCACACCAACCTTTGTAAAGAGAATCCTACATTCTGAATGTGGTCATTGTGGTGATTACTAGTGTGCTTCAATATAGTAGGAGACATCAGCACAGGGTTATTGATGTGTTTAGCACCGACTTGCTGAGCATAAGCATTCTGGTTGGAACCAGCTGGAAGCGACAATTGGCCAAAGACAGCTTCACCTGCACAGTGCGATGTCTGATTTTCAGGGCTGCTATTATTTCCAAGCGCCCTATTTAATTCGCAGTCACTTTTATAGGAGCTAAAATGACTGAAGGTTGACCTAAGCAATCCTCCACCTGCTGAAATCTGGTTGGCAGAAGGTGGAGGAGCATATTGAGAACTATTCAACAATAACTGAAATGAAGGGAAGCTCTGGTTTTGGACGGTGGTAGTCTCAGTTTCGCTGCCACGAAATTCATTGACTGAGGTTTGTACGGCCACATCTTTGTGCTTATCCAGTCTCAATTCGGTCTGCGTTTCTGTGGTTGAAGATTCTGGGACTTTACGCAGTTTAATGTTCAGATCCTTGCAGCTTTCCTCCCCATACTTGCAATGATTCGGAAATTTTCGGAAATGGAGCTTCAATTTAGAGTACCCAATGTAAACCTTTTGGCATGAAGGACATCTAAAAACATTGGCCGGTTCCCTCTTCTTTATTTTCGGTCCAATTTCTGAAGCTTTGGCAACTTTAGACTGGCTTCCAGGTTGCTTTGTCTTAGAAACTCTTCCTGCTCTTGTGGTTACCTCTTTAGAGTAGAATTTTGCATACAAGCTATCATCTTCATCCTCACCACCACCAGCTTCTTCACCCTCCAACCTTCGTTTCCGTGGCTTTTTTTCGTAGTATGCTTTTCCAGACTCCTTCGCAGGTACAACACTATTGTTTCCTTCCGCAGCACTGGATTTACCGACTTGAAAACTCTTTAGAATCACTTTCTGACGTAGCTTTTCAGGGTCCACAACATAGACTTTGGTTCCCTGAAGAGACTGATACTGCTGCTGAGTAGCCACACTCATGCTGAATTCCTCGAACAAATCCTAATTTGAAATACTGATATCCTATGCCCAAATTTTCTAAAAATGATCATCAGTAACCCCAACCAGCATAAATATCCTCACAAAATGCCTACCCAACTATAGAATTGGACTGCAACATATACCCTCTACTTCTTACTTCAACCTACACCTCTTTCCTACTGCTAAAAGTCACTGGAATCAGGACTAAAAAGTATTCCCAAAATCGAAACTACCAAAACTTTGCCAAACTCGAAACAAGTTAGAGTACAATACAAAAGAGGAAAAGAGTATACTTCACAACCGTTCTAAACCTCAATAGGTAAAAAGGACTCCCTTCCAGCTAAATCCTAACTAAAGTAATCCATATAACCAATCTATGTTTGCAAATGAAATCAATAATAAATCATTAATCAGCTCCGCCACGTACCTCATCGATCCAATCACCTATTTGTGAAAACAAAACACTCAACCGCAATAATTCGCACGAACTCAACGTGAAAATAAAGCCGTCTAAATTACTTTTACGGATACTTACATACCGGGAATCGACTCAATGAACCATCTAAGCTTCTAATCTGATATTCTCCAAAAAAATATACTAATATTCCACTAAAAAACAACAGTACTCATTTCACCAATTGCTACTCATAACATAATGTTAATGTATCGGAATACAATGCTATCCCACTAATAAAATACTCTTAAATCACCTTCGGAAAACAACAAAAAGCCTTACAAATTATTAATAGTCTTGCACTAGCTCTTTTTTTAATTCCTAAAACTCATATAATAAATACATATAAATAGCTTTCTTCTACCTGGATCAGGAAAATTAAGAATTGCACTTGCAAGTTGCACCTACAACTTCAACACTGCCCTACACCCCGTTAAACCAAGCTAATTTCACCTAAAAGCGAAAAAAATAAACGTCAGGGGTAAAAACAAAGGCTCACACCATCAATTAAATCTACAATTCCACAGAAAAATTCTAACTGATCAGTTTCGAGTTTCGAACTGGATTTGAAAAAGTCACGTATTCTTCCAACATTCCACAATGGACTTCACAGAGTTCACACTCAGCACAGTACAGTAGTTTAGGGTAAAAACCAAAACTGTAGCTTCCACAGTCAAACTTATGTAAACATACTGAGAAACATACAAACTGATGCACTCACTAACACACTATATACTGTCGACTCACAAGTTCGTTCCCTCATATGTATGTAAATAATCAATTATGTACATAGCGTGTAAGTTAATTGAGAGCCTACCATCGGTTGTTGAGAAAAACTGCGAATAAGCTTTTTGTTCTATATTTTTAAAATGGCCTTTTGAAATTTGAAACAACAGATTTAGCGCCAAATACCTGCAGGCAGGAAGTACGGCCATTGAAAGATTGAAAGTGATTCAGTGAATGTATAGAACTTTTACTAATGTGCAGAATACGCAGACAGCGGTGGATTTGGGGCAAGCTGTATATAAAATAGTGGACCAAGTGGAACTTACATATAATAAATCCTCTGATTTATTTATTTACTATTGTGTGGGTCGCTGTTAATTTAGGTGAACAGTGGTCCCTTCAATAAAAATACGAAATCAGGTACGTTGTATTTGAATACAATTTAGCCCTTCATTTGTCAATATTTACTACTCTATTCCATGGAACATGTGTGTAAAAGATGTGATAAGAACGGACGCATAAATTGTTTGAAGGGAGAACGAAAGGGTGGAAAAGGAATAGTAAATTTTTTATTCGATGAAAAACACAAGGTCATTTTTAAGTATTAGTTTTAAGCCCCTCCAACTACCAAATGATGATTATGAACCCTGTTGATTCTTCACGAAAAGAGTTTGATTTAAGTTGCTTGAAACTGCGAATCTAATTATTAACGTGAGTTTTATTTAACAATTTAACATATGGTTATGGATCATTTAATTTTTATAAATAATCCTTGAAAAACATTTGTTCATTCTTCAGTATTATATCAAGCTGCCAATACATACCTGGGAATATTTCGAGGCTTCCTTTTTATTTCTGGTGCATTCAAAGGACCTGGGAATCAACGAAATATGTTTTCTCCGGGATACTGCCAAATCCATCCATACTTTGGAACTATTATTGATTGAAAGTAATTATCGAATCGAGAAAACCACGTTTCTTTGCTTGGAGGGAAGATTTTTTCGAAGAGAGAAAGACCACATCGAAAGAGAACGCATCCTGTAATGACCTTGAATGGTAGGGATGCCGAGACGACGAAGAAAAACATAGGAAGTTGGAAAAGTATATCAGCATCGTAAACTATAATAGTGGACAGGAGGAATGGTGACAGGGTCCACCACCACTTCATTATAGGAAAGCGGAATTGTTTTTAGCTGGAAGGATTTTGGTAGTTAGTTTAAAATGTTTTCTTCAATAATAGTTTAATATAAATTAGGAAATGTGTATTTACTCAGCACAGGAGAAAAATTGGCGTCCTCGCTGAGTATGTCAGACACATGGGTGGTACGATAACGCCAGGGCAAAAGCCGAATGGATCCCAATCCCAGTCAGCATATTTAATAGGAAAAAAGTCTTAGGTCATGGATCTAATTAGTATACGCAATCTTGTTATTTTATAATAAAAAAAGATAAAATTATATGAAAACATCAATATCAATATTCAATATGCTTTGTGGTCTAGGCCACATTTACGTGCCTGCAAAGTTTTTTGCATTTAGCATTTTATCCAGACAGATAGATCCGTTAAACTGTTCGGAAGTTACCCGGAAAAAATAAACTTGGCTACACGCTTACAGATGTTGCAGCACCGCACCCGTTACTGTCCCAGTTACTGGGACTCTCAATATACTTACCTGAGTTCAAGTATTTACCACCGCAATTCTACTCTACACATAAAAGTACGACTGAAGATGAAGATTCGCCCTAATTTAGTAAATGCATGCTTTTTTACAATACACGGAAATACACAACTTTGAAAGCTGAAGGTTGCGAAGGCAACTTGATTGACTGACTAATCGTATGACCTCTACAGGCCGGTCTCTTTAACGTGGATTAAATGGATAGATAAGCTCCCAACGATGGACCATGGCTAATGGAAATGGGCGATCTTATTAAGGTTTTCGTCCCAGATTATGCCCTTTGGAGTTTGATTAGACCAAGAATAATGTTCATAAAGTCGCAGGAGTTCGACATGCTCCCAAAATGCCGAGCCAAGCAAATTCTTACACTATGAATTTTTTTTAAGCTTTAAGAAATATTCCTATCCGATGCGCCCCCCCCCCCCGCTGTGTGCGCCTATCTCGCTCCAACGTTTTAAAATAAAGTACAGAGTATTCTACGGAAAACCTATATCGTCAGCAGTCTTAACGAATAAAATGATCAGCTCGATAACGTTTAGCTTCTGACAACTGGACCTTTTATTTTAGATCTTCTTGAGGTTTCTTGCTGTTTCCTCCTCTTATCTTAAGCAACTTATTTATGGAAATAATTCCTTCGCGATTATCCAATAATGAAAACTGTTTATTAGTCAACTGACATATATTGTGGACAAGTGAAAGAAAGAAGTGATTTAGAATTTATCATTATGAAATTCCACACATAACGGGTTTTAAAAGGATCCGCAAACTAGACTATAGCTTGACACTCAGAGTGTGTATTTGCCGAATCCAAGAAGGAACTGAAAAATACTGAAGCTGCTAAGGTTTCAATTTGTATTATGTTATAAACCTTTTCACCAGCCTCTTCACCCAACGTTTCACTAGATTTGATGATACTCCTAAGATCAGTAAAATACTGAGTATCCGAATGACTGAGTAAAACATAGCGATTCTAAGGTTAAAAAACAGGTTATGAGCACCTATGATTCTTAAAATTTCATTTGAAAAATTTGCAAACAACCCAGTTTCAATGATACCTCCGTAATCGCCGTCTTGCTTTCCCAAGTGTTGAATCATCCTCCTTCAAAATGTGCTTGCGAAGACCATGAACATAGGTATGAATATAAACTCGCCAATTTATATCCTCAATATTGAAATTAAACAGATTTTTGTCCGCAGGAACCATTTTGTTTCGTAAAGTTGCAAAATTTTGACTACAAAAATGCCAGTCATTGTTCCGGAAGTACGTGGTCACTCGAACGGCTGTTTGGACTTTCATAAAGTGCTTCATCATGCTGTTAAGATTATCCATAATAATTAGATATAATCCAGCTTTCCATGCTTCCAGAATGCAGAAACATAATGGGCAACGCAAAAACTAAAACAAACGTTTACAATGGTTTGCGTCCTGTCACCAAGATAAATGTATCCAACAAAACTGATGGTAGTAACACAACCAAAAAATTATGAAATTTGCTCCAGTATGGTCTGGATGTAAGCGTCATAGCCGGGTAACCTAGGGTTTCGCTAAAAGGCGTCCTCTCATAACCTTCCATGGAAAATCGCCTTATATCACGTTGTTTCAGGGGATTTAACTGACTTGAGCAACAATTATAAACTACAAGATCCGGCGGCCTATAAAAAAAATTTGAGCTGAAACATTTTTTCATTCATATAAATCCGGCATTTTAATAATACTGTTTGAAGCCATAAAACCATGCTAACTTTTTGGTTCCCAAGTCCCATGCTGCAGTAAGGATAAGGTTAACGAGGTAATCCACAGGTATCCAGTCAATAACCACTTCCTCACTGGCTAAGGTCGCCCCTAAAAGACCTTTTCCATGAGCAATTAGGATACCCGAAGCTCCTTGCCAGTTGTCCACCCAGCCAGATATGGGCTCTTTGACAGTTGCCGTCACTCAAAAATTTCAAGAAATAAATATCCTTTCAATGTCTATCCAATCATTTAGCCTAAAGGAAATTCAGTTCAACTGAAGAACTCATTACCAATGGACGGCCGCACGATGCATACAGGTAAATTTCCCCTACTGCACTGAATCAGATGTTCCGCTAAGGACTTGGTATAAGCGTAGGTATTTGGTTTATTACCAATAAGGCTGTGAGAAAATGTAAAACGCATCATTTAAAATCATAATAAAATATTTTATTTCACCAATTACCCTTGTGACTTACTCAGGTGTGATCTTCTTGAGAACGGAATCATTGAGCCAGGAAAATGTTTTTATTGCAATCGTGGGGTCAAATGACGCAGGGTACACAATTTCTCGAACCGATTTTTTGTCACAGTTAGAGTACGCCGTGGAGATATGAACTATTGCCTATAGTAATTTGTAAGTACACATATTTGGTGAAAAATTCAAGCTTATTTCTCGCTTATGTAAGAAAAACGTTTCATTTCTTTGAGAAGTATATACTTGAAGGGCTTTACACAAATGTTCTTCATGTTCTTCGCTAATTCCAGAACACGCTGGACTCCACCAACATTAATATCCGCTGAGAGACTCATAACTTCATCGAATTTTACTGTGGCTGCTGAATGTATAATAATGGAAACATTTTCGTGAAGTATGTTCTCATCGTCTGCTGAAATTCCCAAGTTCGGACTCGTGATGTCACCAGCAATCGGTACCAGTTTCTGAAGACCATTGGGTTGTTCTTGTTTTAATAGGTCGAAAATCTTGTGGGAATACAAACGATTACATTATTTAAAACACTAAAGGAAATATTTGCTTACAAATGCTACATACACACAATTTAAGTTCATCCGTAATTAAACTTAGATAGGGACTATTTACACCGAGCTCTAAGCGTCAAAGCTCGAATGACTAATTTAAAACCAAGAATTTATGAAGGAATTGTTAATTACATAAAATTACCGTGCTGTCAGTCAATTTCTGCAGTCTTTCTTGAATAGTTGCATTGTACTTGGGTCTCATTAGCAAATATATTTTGGAAATATTGGGACAACTTCTGAGTAATTTTTCAATGAGAGCTTTGCCCACAAAACCCGTTCCTCCCGTGATGAATATGGAACGATCGGAATAAAACGGGATGATTTGAGATTCTTCAACAGACATTTTCGAAAGGAAACAGTTTCAGAGTTCTTCTTCCTAGTAACTTATGCTGTCTTGAATGTCCAATACAATCAAAAGTCAACACACACGTTTATTCTTCCTGGGGATCGTGGATCCATATTTCCGTTTCCGTTCGTACCTGATACCTGATCAGAAGAATTGGTAGAAATTGGGAAATTATTTTTGCTTCAGCTTCTGACCTTCAAAAATTATTATTTTTGCTCGTGCTTAAAAATCTAATCATTTATGATAGAAATCGATCTTTTTAGTACCGTAAAGTAAAAAATGTAAACATAATAAGACACTATAGATAGTTATTTTTCTGTAGTAAAAAATTAAGGAGAAAGTAACATTGATAAGGTGAAAGACGTGAAAACGCCATTAGGCGGTCAACTAAAAGACAGATCCACCCATGTAGTCAGCGCTACGCTGAAGAAATGATGATGTGTAGCTTCCATTCAATCTCGTTTGCTTACAATAATTACTTAATATTTTTGTTTTCTCTGTAATAATAATAATTTATTGTACAATGCTGTAGTTCTGCTTTTTCCTGGTATCCGTCTTTTTATGATTTCTTTTCTGGAATTCTTTCATGTTGATGTGACATGTGATCTGTTTTCTGTATTTTGAGCCTTAGCCCTAGACCCTAGTTCTATTGCTATAAGTACAGTCATACGATAACTGTATAAGATATCAAAGATTACATTAACGTGTAGAAAGTGTTGCTTATACAAAAGAAAGACTATAAATTGCATCATCATCAGCATTACTTAAAACTTAAACCATGCCGTTGTCGCATGCCTTTTCTTATTTTCTCTATCTATCTATAGGTGGATTTGATTAATTATTAAATCAAGTTGTTGTGTTTTACTGATTATAACCAACAACAAAAATTATTTTAAATGAAACAGTATTGTGAGAAAGTTATTAGAATTTCATTAAAACAATAATAATTTTATTATTGTTGCTAGGAAAACAAGTTATATGCGCTTGCCTTTCTTAAAGAATTATGAGGTTATATCTAATTTCATCTGTGAAGATTTCAAACTTTTTCCTGGACTTCTTTATGAATTTCGAGCAAGAATTTCTGGGGACAGTTATGGATTATGGAAAACATGGGTATTTTATTGTAAACCTTTATTGACAGTGTTGACACGTTAAATATACCAGAAATTTCATGTTATAAAAAATTGTGATGAGCATAAGAAGGCCTGCAAAGATTAGACTAACATTTGTATGTTGACAAATTACAAATACATACTAATTGTCATAGTACATACCTGGAGATCCTTTCGAATCATCCGATATCTTAAAATACTACCCCGACTTAATAATATCCAGTAACTTAATTTTTAAGGCTTGTGTTTATATGTATTTACAATGACAACTGTTAATGACCGTAAGAAAATATTATTTAAGTAATAACAGGATTTACCTGCATCTGGAAATTGGAACAATCAGACTAAATTGAATTACATACAATACAAACCTGACATGGAGAAAATTAGATAGTAAATAACGTAGATACTTTTACAGGTAGAGGTATGTATACTTAAATGCAGAATTAATTAGAGATCGGCATCTTCTCCATGGCTGTAGGCAAATACTACCCAGGTATAGTAAATAAGGAGTAAAAAGTCAAATCCTGTCACAGGTAAGAAAACTTTTAAAGACATATTAATCTCTAGCTCGTTGGTGATGATGCACAGGAAACTTCCTCCGATGGCCATCATGACGAATATTTGCACAATCACCCAAAACAACGCCAGCATCCTTGCGCGCTGCAGAATAAAAAAAATTTCATGAAAATTCCTTGTTTCAACTCTTCAACCCAAATTCATATCGAGCCTCAGCTGTGGATAGTTTATGTTCCATTAAATATTTGGAAATTAAATATTGTGTACATTGCACAAAATATTTAAAGGACACGTTTGTTTTCCTTGGAATTTCATTATTCTTGTTCTCATTTACCTTTCATTCATCAATTGTTATTACAAAGTTTTTGGTGTAGTTGTTTATCCAGATAGATAAATTCCTTGTGCAAGGAAACTTTTTAAATTAGTACTAACAATAAGAGATTTCCTAGTCAGCTCTGTAAAGTTTTGGGTTACAGTTTCCTCTTGGTCGTATTGACTCATTCATTGCATCGCAGCGTAAAATTATCACAATCATAAAGTGGGTATTTAAAATATTTAATGAGTACTTCGCATGCTTGACTTAGGACTTGGAATCGGAAACTTAATCAATTAATGAATGACATCCAACGAGGCTTGAATTTTTAAAAGAAATATTTTCCAATGACTAATCATAATTTATAATTCCAACAAGTTTTAAAATTCTCGTTACGTTACTTACGTTGTCATGAATGACTACTCATTGTATCCTTACTTCATTTTTAGTGATATACTGTTTAATTTATGAACGGAAAAGTAAAAATATCCCTGTCGCCTAACACCCCAGTTAAACATGGCAGTACATAGGAGCATAGGACGTTAAAAATGACCTTTAAAAATGTCGTGACATTTCCACTTGTACAAGAAAAGGGTTAATAGCTTAACCTTCCCAGCTACTAATTCCACTTAAGTACCCATAAAGGAAAAAGTTTACCTTTGCTGAGGCCATGAGAAGCCAGAATGACATAAGAAATTGAATGAATCCTCCAATGAGTGCAGTGGTACTACACATTATGAAAATACGGAAAATCACATCCAAATCATATAGACCCGTCGTTCCCCCAAAAAACGTGTTTACTTGACTAAGGAGATCTGATGCGGTTCGGACCGTTGGATTTTTTCTTAATTGTAGTGCCCTATGCAAAACCCAACTGCTGACGGCAGCCACAGCGAACCCCATCATCTGAAACCAGGAATCCAAATAAATATTTTAGCTTTTGGTCATTTTTCAGAAATAAGTTAGTATAATCTATGTACTTGTAACATAACATGCTTCATGCTAATAATAACCTATGTCTTGCAAACAGCACACAATATTAACAATAGAAAGTACAGAAAACTTTAAAATTTATCATACAAATGCATGTTGGACAGAATGCTCATTAAGCAGTGGTTATACCTAAAGCTAAAAATATAACTCATTAAAGTTCAGGTATCCAATGCATTTTAACATGTCCCATTGAAGCTACTATGCATTTGTATGCATGTCAAAATAGTCAACGTCCTCATCATCCCGAGGCACGCACACGTGTGACTCACTATTCTTACCCATACAATATACATAAATAAACACATGTATCTAAACGAATGCATTCAAATAGAATTATTTTCCAGCTATTTTTCACACTTCGCAAGATAGAAAATTGCACCAAACTCCCTAAGATCCGGAAATATTCAGAACAATACCAATTAGGAGATTCTTCTTATTATTTTTTTAGGAGATTGTATGAAAAACATTACTTAAATTGAAAATGCATGTAAAATTCTTTCATTTTTGAATTAGTGGAATGAGAAGACAAAATTACTTACGATACAAGTCAGAGCCACGAATTTGACCCCTTGATTGAGCGGCATACAGAAGCATGCTTTCATTTTGCACAGGTGATTTCCTTCTTCCTCTTCCTGCTTGGACTGGACACAAGTAAAATTTACAATTTACGAACTTTGTTTAAATTCTTAAATACGGTTTATGTAACAACAACTTTTGGAAAACTGTCAAGAATTCGCAGTAGTAAATGTTATAATCGATATACAGTACACAAACAACAAAGAAATTAATCAAACAACAGGAATTAAAAACTACGATTTTTCTGGACCATACAGTCTAATAAATTTTAATAATGAGGATAAACACAGGAAGAGCTGAATGAATGATTGTCGACCAAAATCAATGTAAAATTATAAGTATGTATAGTTAGCAAGGAAGTATAGTAACTGACTGTTGACAAAGCTTAATGGTGATGGTGTATCCACCTCAACAACATTCATTATTGAACTGACTGAGCCCCGAGTCCCCAGGAACAACGTTACGCTGTTCTTCCACGCACATATCCGCAAATGAATCCTTATGGGGATTAGATGTTAACATGCGTGTGCATATACTCTAATCATGAGGAAAAAACCTTTCTTCAAGAGACTTTTCCTCAAGCTTTTGCATTTGTGTACTATAGGGTAGGAGCAGGTGAACAATTTATTGTTAGCATTTAACTTCCTCAGGTCCAATGAGAGTAGGCTAAAGGAGTATAAACACTCTTAATTCTTGCTTAAGACGCCACCAAACCCAAATGCATCAGACTTTTAAGCTTCAGTGAGCTACATAATGTAGTGACTTGCTCTTAAGTTGTGGGTACAAAAAGGAAGAGTATGTGGAGCAGTAAAGTATCTCCAATCATGGAACTCATTTAAGTTCTCAAAGATCATACTTCATACATAGAAAGTCACATGAAGGAAAGGATTTTTTGATCGCAAATCTGTGAATTTCATCATTTCATGTTAGGCTTACTAAAACTGTACGCCGTTAAAAAAAACTCAAAATTCATTTGAAAATGGTTATATCTGCGAATTCTGCAGACTCCAATCAACTCTGGTGATAATTATTAGAATCATATGATTTTTACCGAGATTGTACGGTATATCATTACGTCTAAAAATTACTATTTCCGTATCCGCACATTCCTACAAGCTCCTGCGCTTAAGAATGTTTCACGATTTTAATTATTCTCTTGTAGTCCTTTCTTGAACTGATGCTTCATGTATCGTTACCATTAATTTGTATATACGCTTAAAATTACTAGCTTCCATAGTTGGGCATTTAGTAATTTTGGATTACTGACGTATCACACAGAAGCGAGAGCTACAAATGAATACATAGTATATTACAGTATTATTACTGACAAATGCAATCGGAGAAACGATCAACTCATCGGATTATCTATCCAACATTATTCTGAAGCTCAAAACGCAAACAAGACTGCCATCAATGTAGTTGTGACTTATGACTCTACAAAATGTGTTTAAGTGAAAGAAGTCCAAGCAGAAATAATTGCTGATTGGAGAGACAAAAATTAAGGCTAAAAATTACAAAAATTAAATCCGACTCACATGAAAAAGTGCTACATAACAATGTAAGCAAATAATATATTATATATAAGACACGCAAAATTTTATTCATGCACTCAAAAAGTATTGAGTTGACACTATCGTATCTTAAAACATTCCCTTTTCATAAGAATCATAATAATCATAGGGTCAGCCCAGCCATAGGCCAACCTTCCAACCACATGCTTAAGTTATGATAACTATAGCATAAATCCCCTCACTATAAGAAAGAGAAGCGAGCAACAGGTGAATATTACTCCACTTCTTCAATCAACTCCCTCACATCATCAAATCCCTGACAGTCGTGACACAAGAATGATTTCACTGACACCGATCTCTCATATGCCAGTACTTCAAAATTACTGTATGCACGGCACTGCTGCTGCCCTCATTGCAGATATTTGCCATTAGCACAAGGAAGATATTGTCAAACTATAAGTAAGCTAACCATTTTGTTTATACACACATTTAAAATTATATTTCACGCATAAAAATCTGATCGTGTTGTGTTCGAGTTTGAGAATAAATGCTTAAAATGCGGTTTACCTCTATCCATACATACCTTTTTAATTACCCACATCACGTGTTTGCTCTTACTGTTCAATTGAAAAATTAAGCTTATTATTGCTAATAAACTTTGCTCCTTCCTCAGACATTTACAGTACTACGCTTCGAGTGAATCTTTTATTTCCGTTCTAAACACAATGATGAGCTTATTAGTGATGAATTTAGTTCGTGCTTGTACGTGCGCATTACCAATTGCCATATTTTGTATACTCTAATTATTACTAAAACGTTAAAAGCTAATGTGTAAATGGCCATTCAAATGATTCAAACCTAACCTCAAATAAATATTTGACTGTCTCAGAATCATTGTTGGTTCGGTCGGAGGCGGGATTTTAAAGACAAAAGGGAAGGATAAAAGTATAGTCGATAAAAATGTAATAAACAATATGTAATAATTGTCACTATAGATATGTTGACTTATTGGCAAACTCTAAATCTTCAAGCTAATATTATACTTGCAGGTGGAAGGTGGAAGCTCCTGGTGTTTGCTTTATTTTGAGTAAATCTGTGAGTATGAATCTAGTCATTAAAAATGAGACATTCGATACGAGGTCGGCTATTTGATTCGTCTTGATTTGTCACAGTCAGTTTTGTATACAAAAATAAATTCCTACATATCGGGAATTCTCAACATCCCATCCCATTGTTTAACTCACCCCTAACCAAATAATTGAGTTTGTCGTTTGTAGAGAGAAAAAACTGTGGTAAAACTATGCAACAAAAGGTAGAGTAATAATCTTAGGATTTATGCCAAATCAAATTATTTATTCAAAGCTCTGCTTACTAATTGCTATTGTAATCTCCAGCATTTAATAACCGCACGAACTTTTCTCTTAGGACCAAGTGATACATGCTTACTGCGTTGATATAAATGCAACAATAATGATTAAATTCTCAGTCTATTGTTGGTTGGTAATATCTAAATCTAGGTCTGTCTAGAAACATGACAAAAAATTTATGGAGCGACAACAGTACAATTAAAATTTAGTGTTGATAAAAATAATAATAGAAAAAATGGGTGCCCCTAATAATTCTTTTAGGGACAACCTATACCTTTGTACCGGATTCTTTTAATGTGTAAGTAATGAAGTTGTAAAACTTTACGCAACCACAACGCTTCTATTCGTCATCAGATCGATTACACGCATATAAATGTACCGGAAAAATCACACATGGCCGATTTTCTCATTTTAGTTCCAGTTTCCAGTCAGAGCCCTGTTGTAACTAACGCCAATTTTATTCTAACAATAAGAATTGAAAAATATGTGGGAGTGTGTCATGCTTGAATAATGAATACAAAATCAGGAAACCATTCACTATTATTAATGAGTCTGACGAACATACAAATCTTTAGAGTTACGTCCTCACATTTATATCTTAAATACCCAGTACATATTTACAATTGTAGTCGCTCGCAAAGAATCCTGTATATGTAAGTCATGGAAATAAAACATATGTACGTAGCTACGCGGGAAAATATTGCCCACAAGAAACGTACACATCCAGAAAGTCTTTTTAATTTTATCCTCTAATGGAAATATACAGTTAAAAGCACACAAGCTTCAAATTATCACCAATGATTCATGCCAACAAGTTTGGTGAATGAACGCATCGTATGTGTAGTTTGATTACTCATCCGAGAATGACGATTTTACATCATTAAATTAAATTGGTGATAATAAAGTTTAGAGAACCCTGGCGAGAATAGTGAGCTGTTTTCACCATCCCTATATGATTTACATTATCATACATTTTAGCGGCAGTAGTACGTAATCTTGGAAATGTTACCGATCTTGAGAATGTTTCTTAACTACTTTTATCATTAAGGAATAAGAAAGTTAGATTTCACGTTAAAAATGAATTGTTCTACAAAATAGGTACTTAAATACGTTTACTTTTACAGCGATTTTACTCATGGCTATGTCATTAATGGCTAGCCGCATAATAAATCTCAGAAACTCCTGGCCCTGACTTAATGCCTTCCCTTCAGCAAGTCCCATTCTATATGCTTTCCCATTCCCATGGATATAAAGAAGGAATGACTCTAGACCAGAAAGATTCCTTGTGTACTTTTCCTGACTACAATTCGTAATGATGATGCTACTTTTAAATGCTTGGAAACATACAACGAGCCCTAGCTTTAGCAAGGTAATGTTTTCTCAAAAAGTATCAATGCTCTTCATTTGCGCTGATTTTCAGTTTGACCCTCGATACGCTAAGTGCTATCCTAATTTAGGTTTAGGGTACTTGTGACCCTTCAGGTGGGTTTTCAGTAAAGGAGCAGAGCGTTTCCACTTAGCCATTCCCCATCATGAAGATCATACCTTTAAGTTTACCACAATTTTTTAGCAAGCAGATTTTAGCAGATGCCTTCATTTTTACCAATAAATTATTCAATTGTTGTAAATGCTATTTTAATACTATTGCCACATGAAAAATCCAATGCTTAGAGTATTTTCATAAAAAAACACTTTATTTGAGAACAAACATACGATAACTCATAACGAAAAAACAATAACAAGGGTGAACATATGGTCAGTAAACAGTATAGGTGATTTTTGGAGATTTATTTCCATCCGTGTCCGGGGTTGTCATGGGGCTGTCGGACCCAAAATCCGTAAGGAGCAAACCAGCCATGGCCGTGTTGTTGAGTGGGACCTCGGTATGTCTTAATTTGCACCCTACCTTGTCCATGATGACCACCATGATGACCATGATCATGGTAATGTTGCCCTTTACATTAATAATTTAAGTAAGTTTCCAAGCCCACATATTTTAGCCAACTTTTTCCCGTGGCTTATAAAAGCCGGGTTTTTGACACAAGGTTTTTAGAAAATATTGAAAAACTCTATTTCCTTTTATTTGTCATAACAATTCTTACCTCCTGCTGCAATGGTATCCTCCACACTACGTGCTGTGTACCGCTGAGCGGCGTAGACAGAACACAAGACAACGGCGAGAACAAAAAACAAAGTGAGGAACTTCATAATGTATTTTTGGTTAAAATAATGCAATTTTGGTAAATTAATTTAAAGTTGTAACTTAGGAATGACAAGAGTAAACTGAGGATTTGCCTCAAATAAACTCTCCTTTTATACTCGTTGGAAATAATCAGAGAAAATATCAGAAATTGATGTTTGGTCATTTGCAGGCATTAAGAGGTGTGCACTTGGCATTGGCATTACTTTTAATTATTTAATCAGAGCGTAGAAATAAAAATAATTTTTTTTACTCTATAGACACCTTTATACAGCAAGGCAAGGCAAGGTCAACGCCTGACATTCATCTCCTCTGCTAAAATATTAATTGTTTTGCTAAAGTTCACTTTGAAAGAAGCATCGAAAATGTTAAGGGGGGATTCACTGCAATTAATACCAGAACTAATGGAAATAGACTTTATGCATGTATTTAATATACCTTTCTATTTACAAACTTCTCATCCATTGAGCTACCGTGATTAAAGTTTTGCGTGTACTTTACCATCTTTTCAGATGGACACGTACAACTGCTTTAGTATACAGCATCACTCAAGTAAATCTTGATGGCTGATAGTGTAAATAACTACATAGTTGATAAACTGTATAACTTGTTCAAAAAAATCATAATGCATTCATTCTTCCCATCCTCTCCCACGGTAAAGTCTGTTTGCTTTAAGAAATATACATAGAAATAAAAGGAATGAATACTTACTTATACTTCTGTCTCGCTCCAAAACAGATTGTATATTATTGTGTATGAACCAACGAACCATGCGTTGATGTTCTCATATATTATTGTATCCGTAATACGTAAACTTTATGGTATTTACCATTAAGACTCACTCCAGAGCCCTGATTACTCTCCACCTCCCGTCCTATGGATTTTGAGCCTCTATTGATTAATTTCTAATAAGAGCTGAAAGATTATTTGTTACTATATACTTACTTATTAGGTACTTATTTACTTGCACGATGAATCATCTTTAATCAATAAATTAGATCATTCCTGATGAGTCAAAATTATTAAGACCTCAACAAAAGTTCATTTATCAGCAAGACCAGTTTCATATGTACATCATTCTATCATGGTGTAAACTATGTCGATAAGGATAATGCCACCTCTCCAAGGCAAAGGAAATGATACTACTAAAATCCAAAAACCTCTTCCAAGGTTTTTGCAATTCTTCTGTGTAGGGCTAACTGGTAAAGCTACGGTAGACAACAAAAATCAAAAATTGAACTGATAGAGAGGAAGGAGAGAACATTTTATTTGAAATCAAACTACTTAAAATACGTATAATTATAGTAAAGTAGTGAATGGAGTTTCGTGTACAAAATTATTGAATTATTCAAACCACAAATAATCTGAAATTTCTTGTCAGGGAAGTGTCTGTAAATGAGGCCCAATGTCGACTATTAACTAACAATAAGGCTTGTTGTGAAAAGCAGGTGCCTACTCGCTTTGTTTTTTTTTTATTCTTGAGTCTCTTGACACTTGTATTAAGAGCTCATTGTATTTTATCAATTATTTTATGCAGCTCCAAACTTTATGCTCACAATTTAATAATGAGGAAAGAAAAGACTCCAGCGGAATACTAGAGAAAATCAAATAAGAAAAGAAGCTTTTAAATGCTGTAGGAATTAAAATATTATGCATAATTAATTGGACGGACTTTAGGCATGGAAATATGTAAGCATATTTTGCTTACTAAGCCTGAGCAAGTATCATTCTCTAAAGTGTAGCTTTAACATGTAAAAAAAAATATTTTGAGCCTTTTCATTTGACGCACTTTAGTCATAGGAATATGTACATACTTTGCTTACAAATCCTGGGTAGCAGGTATCGTTCTATAAAGCGTAGCTTAACATATGTAAAAAAATATTTTGAGCAAATTTTTCGGCGTGTAAATAAATCTTATTCTTTCTGTAGTAAATACAAGCTAATGTGGCTTTACAGTATATTTTCTCTATTCACTGCGGGATTATACCTACCCCTGTACAAATATTTCATATGCACATGCATTTACGCAATCTTTACAGACAAACATTGTATCTATGTACGTATCAAGCTTTACTTCCAAAATAAAACCGTATTTCAATCCAGTAATAAAATTTTCTAAAATGTTTCCACTACCACCAACAGAAGAAGTCATCGTTACGACAATATGAAAGCCTATTTCTAAAGCATTGATCTAACAATACCTATAAGTTTAAATGCACGTTTAAAAACAGCGTTTGAGAATAAATTGTCACTGCTGCTGTGGCGCTGAAATACATAAATACCATTCCTAAAAACATCTGATTTCAGTTCGAATAAAAATTGAATAAAATTTATAAATGATTTTTTTTCATTTGCCTTCCATAGCATAGGTAAATCGTAAAAATTGGGTAATACTCAAGGTTCCGTATACAAAGATAGAGGGATTTTTTGCAACTACACTTTCATACATCCAAATTACAATTACACCGTAGATTCCATATCCCGCATCCTTGGCTCTCTACTTTTGGAAATTCTACATTCGCACATACATCCAAGGCAAATAGAACACTTTGAACATGCCATAAAAATAGGGTGTTATATTTTGTAAAAGTATGTTGGAAATTTCTCCTTTGTTACCTTTGGTAAGGGTAAGAATTCATAGTGTTCTCCTCTTAAACTTCAATACCAATACCGCAGAGATTACTTCATGAACAGTATTTATAATAATTATATATTTGAAATATATACCCATCACATTTGCGGGACAAAATCTCTTCTGTTCTGACCCGTATAGTATATATAGCAGAAGCAAAATAGTACCATATGGTTTTCAAGCTATGTATTTATAATTTCTTTCTTTCAATTTTGACCTGTCAAGTCCTAAAAACCAGTAAAAATGACAAGTGTCAAAGTGTAAAATAATCAAATAAAGTAGAAGCTTACAAGTATAATATGTACGTACCACCAAGCGTAAATAGAATATGATAAAAAAGAAAGTTCATCTGTGCAAATATCCAATAGACGCCACATTTGTACTCTATATGTGTATCCATTAAACGCTTTATGAGTATATGTAACTGCAGTATATTATGCAGTGATGTGTTGCAATTATATTGCATGCGTACCAAAAACAATTCTGGCCTAGTCAAACCCTACAAATCAAATATTTTCATCTTTTCTGTTTTCTTAATATGGCTCTATAGTACTTGTCGTCTCATTACTTTTTTATACTACTTCTGCCTGCTCAAGGGAGGTAATTTTTACTGAACCTTCTTTGTTAACAAGTTGAAAACATTTATTGGAATTAAAAGCCTTTTATTAAAGCTCAAAAAAATTAAATGCTTATAACAATACTCTTATTGCACGTGAATAAAAAAAAACATTGAATTCTATCGGAATAATTTGCATCCCTAAAGGTTAATAATTCAAATAGTGTGGAATATGGACTATGCACACATTGCACACATTAAAAATGATTCTAAATAATTAATTTAAATTATGCGTGCAAATGACTGTATAAAGATATCTGTCAGATGTAAAAGCCCCGGCGAAATCTTAATTTCTAATATGTTTCGCATATACACAAAAAAAACTTTGTTTTCGTAAAGAGGATAGGGTTTTGTGCTCTGTAAATTGCAAGTGGTTTTGAACTTGTGAATCTCTCTCTGCATTTCTTACATCTTCGGGTTATTGGCTCCTAGGAAGAGATCACCGTTGTGCGTTAATTTGTGCGTATTTATGTTAATTTGCTCAATCCTAAATCTCACGTGTGAGGCCACACTAAAAATGTCTCCAGGTAAGAAAAAATCCTTTATACTCTAAAGATTTAATAAGAGTGCGTAGGTTATATACATATATTCTCATTACGCACGCACGTCCTCTTCTCATCTCTCTCTCTCTCCAATACAACTCTCATCTCCACTCATTCCGGCTGTATAATAAACTTCTGTTGCTCCATACATCTCTGCTACTTACACTTATAACGCACACCCACAAGAATAACTTTGGGAAATAATCTTATACTTGGAGCAAGTTGAAGGGGCATTAAAATTTTCAGATTTGGTTCGTGATTGAAGGCGTGCAAACACAACGGAAGGGAGCTGTGCAAACACTTGTAAATTTCAAATATACATTTCCGCATAATATAATTAAGTACTCACATACATTTGTCACTATAAATTTCATCATAGTAAAATGCATGCGTGAATGTACCTTGAGGGATAAATAAGCTCCGGATGTTATTATTTCCACGTGTATGAACTCCATATTATTATTAGGTTTTGGTGACTAAGAATTTAAGCCGTAAGAAAGAGAGAAACATTTGAGAAGTGACTCTCCTACTGCTAATTATACTTTGACATATTATCCTCACCTTTTTTCTTCATGTATATAATATACTTATCTACAGAAACATATATGTATGTCTGTACAGGACTAAAGTCTGTGAAGACATTAGTCGTGTCTTTTTGAGCACCTGAGCTTTTATCACCTCTATCAGCCTAAAACTTTTATGTCACAGACCTGAGGAAATTTCTCAAATATTGTACAAGGGCAACGAAAGCAATAATAATGAGAAGAATTCCATAATGTTTGTATGTATCTTTAATGGTTTCTTATCCCGAGGTTATTTCATACTCAAGAATGTCCGCAGTCCACACTGACAGGAGGAGGATTGATGTATGACATACTCCGTTGCATTCTCAGAATTAGAAATCAGGCCAGGTCAATTTATGTCTTTCACACTTACTTTTCACTCCAACGCTTTAGTAAATAGTTATATAGTGATCCTGAGTACGTACATACTTTAATTAAAGAGAAAGATCATGAGAAAAGTTATATGCAACGGCTGGGCTCCGGTTGGTCAGGAGAAGTTTAGCAAATACATTCTTAAATATATTAAAAAATTCATGGTATTTTTACGCACTTTTCAAATGTTCACAAATTTTTATTATACACAATGTAAGGATCTGCGTAAAAAGAACTAAATGCAAAGCGTATAAACATTATGATTAGCAAGTTCACATTTCTTGGGGAAACCTTCGTAGTGATGGTGTCTATAGAGTTACACTGTTTTAAAGTTTTCATTTATATATTCGTCTTATACTATATAGCCTATATTATTTAGTATATAATAATATAGGCTATATAGAATATAATAATATTATTTCAGCCTATTACTAACTATATAACCATGCAAATATTATGTACAATTTTCCCTAGGATTGCAAAAACACCCTGTAGCTCTCCAGTATAGTACATAAAATTATTAGAAACTATTATTAGTAGAGTGCTAAATAATTACCGCAGCTGCAAAAAACCGTATTTTTAAGCCCTTTAAATCTGATTGATTATTTTCCCGCTTTATCTTATTCCCTGATTTGGTGTTTTACTATGACATTGATTATGACGGTTTTGTTCATCCTTACTTACCTGTATTAAGATTTTTACACCTCTCATCTGGAAACTATTGAGAAAAAATATACAGTTTTTGAATTAAGCTGGCGATATTTTTTTAATCAATCAGAGGTACTTTCAATCATTTTATGCAGTATATTTGAAAATTATAGGCTCCACAATTTATTGAGTCTATTTATGTAACTCACTCCGTTAAATTTAACTTCTTTGGTGAATGAGCCAAGGGGAACTCGGAGACATATTCACTGTGTGGCGTGTGGTATCGATAATTGGTGGTACAAAAGATTCACAAGTTATATTTTTACCCTTAAATGTAATGTGTATTTACATAAGTATAAGCATGCACTACACTAATCTAACCCTACAGAGATATTACATACATTCTTGAATGAATCATAGGCGTATATTCTACATAATATGCACTTAATTCTAGTCTAGATATTTCACATATGAACATCACATACAACATACAATGATAAATTATTATGCATTTATATCGTTGTGATCAGAAAAAGTACGCAAACCTTTGTAAACTTTTGTATAATAAACAATAGCAGCAATTTCATACTGACTCGCGCATGACAACAAGCAAAAATTATCAGAAAGTGTGGTTTCAAAATCAAAATTACAATACTTAATAATAAATATATAGAGGGACGATTGAAACTGATAATATTGGAACTTACTGTTTCCATGTCTGTAATATTGTGTGATAAAGCTTATTATACGCATCCAAAAACATTAATTTCGCCTTATTATAATTTCGTGAAAACATGAGATTAAATAAACGAAATCATTCCTGATAGCAATGCAATGGATTTTTAAACAATTATTATAGAGTATAGTCCCAAAAGATGTATAGTCTTGTAAAATGTTAGAATTATTATATTAAAAATCTGTTTGTAAGGATGGGGTTCTTGCTTCAGCAGCTTTGGCAGCTCGTCTTGGTGTTCTTATAGGCTCATCTTTTGTAGGTTTACTCTCCGAGACAGGAACATTTACGGGTGGGGAAGCGTAGAAAGTCTGACCTCTGCCGATTGAGTCATCTTCATCATCATCCCCTCGGCTGAATGAAAACACAATCCATGAAGCATAAATGATGAATAGGAAGTCTATTCCAGTTATAGGGAGAAATACTTGAAGTGCCATTGTAATCTGAAGTTCGTTGGTCATGATGCAGAGGAAGCTCCCACCGATAGCGATCATGATGAAGATGTGCACAATGACCCATATCAATGCCATTTTACGACCACCCTTTAAAAAATTATTTCAAAATACTTTGTAATATTGTTACCACACACTTTCCACACAATGCCATTCATTTGTTTACAATATTTTAAGAAATATGGGCCGCCGCCATTGTACAATAGCATTGTATAAGCAGTACATATTATCCAAGCTTGAGAGGAATTTGGAGGTTCATTCTCATATTTAACATGTAAGTAATTTTAGTTTGAGTTATGTACATACATACTTTTGTGTATGTAAAAAAACAAATGTTTCCACGTTGATTTATGCAAAGAAATTATTAGAAGACATACAAATAACTTGGGTTATCAGGAAGTCTCTCGAGCGTATGTGAGCACAGTGGTGATTACCGATAACATAAAAATATATAATGGATATCCAAAGACTGAGTGACTCACCCGTACAGACGCCATTAGAAGCCAGAATGACATGAGGAATTGGAGGAAACCGCCAACAAGGGCAGTGGCACTGTTGTATATCAAAATACGAAAAATGACATCTAAATCATAGAGACCAGTCGTTCCACCGAAGAACGTATTCACTTGATACAATAGATTTTCCGCTGTCGTCTTTGTCGGATTTTTTACAGCTTGCATGGATTTGTGCAGCACCCAACTGCTCACAGAAGCCACAATTATTCCAGCAAGCTATACATAAAGAAGCATTCAAAAATCAAAAATCCTTTCTATACAAGTAATAATTATTAACTATACGTCACACCCCACAAATTATGTGTGTATGAGACACCGTGTAAACTTTCTGCTATAATAGACACCGCAGTTCCTAATTGTCGTCTGTATGTATATGTGCTTTAAAATAAAAACTACATGTGTAAACTTTGGCAAACTTTGAAAAAGTAATAAGTAAGTGCTTGTATTTTACAATCAGAGTGCTTTTTCATTACTAGAAAAATTTAACCTATCTTATATTAATTGTCTAAGGGATAAGCTATGCTGTTCTTTCATTTGTTGTGCAGAAACAGGGTCCTTGTTGTGCACAGTGCCCCGTCCATTTGATAATTCACATTATGGCTTTATTTCGGCATTCTCATATCATATCTCATGTAGTAATTCATCAACTATGTCATTATTTTTCAACCTGGGTTAGGCTCACATTTGCATATGTATTATATTTAAAAAATGTAATTAATTAGCTAAATCAACATTTTATGAATTATTCATGATTTTGTTAAACCTAGTTCATATGCACGAACGAATAGAATTTTAATTTAAAGTATATATAATAGTAAACTTTGCATCTGAAATTAATCTGGACTTATGACCAATACCATTGAAAGGTGTTCAGAAGAATGTGGAATTTCCCCAAAATAATAGTTAATTTTCAATATGTACGAAAATTAGATACTAGAAAATATATTATTATTATTATTGCTTACTATAGAAGTGAGGGCCACCAGTTTCACCGCTTGATTGAGCGGTATACAAAAGCACGCTTTCATTTCTCAAATCCTTTCCCAAGTAGTCCAGTATAAAGTAATGGCACAAATGATTTGTAAAAATCACAAAATTGCAAGTAAGCCTTGCTCTCCAGTTGACAAATTTTCGAAGGCTTCCGATCCCTTTTTAAGCACGGGAACTTTTTAAGAAATTAATAATACCAAGGCTCCCTTGGTCCCTGTCACCTGATGAAGAATTTTGTCGAGTGCCAACGGAAGTAATAAGTAACTGCATAGAAGTGAAATGTACTTATGAGTACATAATATACTTATGTATACTTATTTATGTATTACTTCTAAGAAATGGATTACTGAAGAGTATGAGTTGTTTCCGTCAAGACAACATTCATTATTCAACTGAGCCCCCGTTAAACTCTCAGCTAGTTCACAAGGAGTCGTTTGTTGTTATTACAATGCATGGCAATCAGGGGTTTAGGTGGCTTTAATGGATCATTGCATATACTTAAATGATGAGTGTAGTGCAGTACATAAGCGCAGCATGACGATTTCCTTTATCGTCCCCCCATGGAAAAGTGTCAAAGTTAAATTTGTGCCTACTATTGCGTAAATTCAAGTTAAATGCACTCAAACAGTTCCCCTAAACTTTCAAACCCATTCATAGATCCCTAAAATTCCTTGCAGAACTGGTATTTAGAATTACTCATTCTTAGTCATTACTTAACTACCTATAGGTCTTCCATTTAGAACTATAGAACTGGAGTCTTTGATTTCAGCATAACTTTGTATTATAAGAAACATTTATTAGTGAAAGAGAGAAAGAAATATTCATTTATTGCCATTAAGGCACATTATAACATCAAATTAGTTACATTATTTTTATTGCTTGATTTTTCTCCAACTATTAACCATTTAAAATGATTAAACCCTATTCTAAATTATATAAGATCCATGTGAAACCACTACAATAACTTCACCAGTCATGGACTTTGGTAGATGAAAATCTATTCTAAAATGACTGAGAAATTGATACTACAGTATTTCTCTGGCCCCAACCACTTACCACTAATCCAACCCCTTCGATCTTTCTAACAATAAGATTAGATTTTAGCTTGGAAAATTTAATACATGGTTCGTTTCATATTCATTTTCTTCTTCTCCAAATCACCTTGCAATTCCTATATGGTCACATTTCTTCCCATCCAATGCTATGGTGGATGCTAATAATTGCAACCCTCTGTGACTTTTTGGAGAGCATAACATAGCATTGAATTTGTATGTAGCTTCTTGTGATCATTCTCAGTTCTCAACTGCGTGCCTCCTCGTTATTAGTGAGTATACTAAGTACGCATACTTAAGTAAGCATCGCCAATTTTTTTCCTAGCAAAAATTTGCAAAAATAGAGTTTTTCTAGATCCTAAAAGTATATGCATTTCCAAAAATACGTGCAGGATAGGATTGTAACAAGCGGTATGTAATGTTGTAAGCCTTTTAAATGCCTTTGTTAAATTAGTATTGCCAATTCATATTACTCAAATTGAAATGTAGAAATGTAACAATTCAGTCAGTGCTATTATATTTTTGTAAATAAATCCAAACTACAAGCACAAGCACATAATAAATTGATTCAGAAGCCAAGCAGACAACGAATAGCGAACAGCCCTGGTCCTGGCCCTATCCTATCCTATATGTAAATAGGTAAGGTATTTATATAGGAGGAAAGTGTTACAAGGAAAATTAAATCGTTTAAGTACTAATGAATAACTGGGAGAGCATTGAGCGCCATCTTACTAGGTTCAATGTTCCAAAACCGTTTCTCAAGGAGTATGCTGAAATTATTCGTGGGTCTAGCTGTTCCCGTGCCGTGGTAAAAACGAGAACGTTTGATCAAGGAAGAATTTTGTATATAAGAATATTTTTTACAAAGTACTTCCGTTGTTATGCACAACACACTTTGCAAATACTTAAGCAGAGGACAATGAATAGTTTAATAATTTACTACACTTTGCAATATTCTTCTAATTGATAAACAAGTATTTTGGAGAGTAAAGCCTGAAAGTTTGATGCTTGATTGCACTTATTGTGAGTTTTTACGAAGATGCGGTTTTTTGACTTTGCAAGTTTAGGATTTTCAACTTTTGAAAATTCGCTCGCTTAAAAATAAAATCTAGGTATGCGTTTGCTCACCCCTTCAAAAAAAATATTTCAAGATAACTGTCGAAACCCTGTACCGATTTCAGAAGTCAAGGGCTTAAAGTCAATGCGAGGCCAAGCTACATTTGCCTAATTTTTTTCAAATACCTGATACCATTATTTTAGGTTAGGATTCATCCAATGTTTTCAACAATTTTTGTAACTTGGTTGCTACATGTTTACCGTTCAAATAACATTGCGTATTTTTTTGAAATTGTTCCCGACTAACGATTTTGGAAAAAGTTGGCACAAAAATCACGCTTGAACTAACTAACTGACAAAATTTCATGAGTGGGACGCAACGGCTAGCACCCTTAAAAGTACATTTTTGTTTTGGCTAAATCGTGCATTTTAGAATTAGATAATTACGAGTGACCCTTTTTGAAAATAATTTCAAAGCAAAAAATAAATTTTTATTATTTGGAAGTTTTTTTGTTTTGAATTAATAATTTATAAGCTAAAACAGTAGTGTATAGTGTATACGGTAGGTAAGGAAGAGAATAAAAATAATTTGTTTGCATTACTTATTACTATACTACTTATTTCGCTATGCGCATTTTCGTATTGCATTTTTGCATTAATGTGTTTATCCTGTGGTTATGGTTGGTATTTTTACAAAATTAAATTATGCAATTATGTAATAAAAACCATTTTTATGAAAACCTGGCTTCAACATGAATTAATATTGTCATTTATCATAAAAGCAAATTCGGATAATCCGAATTTTGACCGAAAATTGATCAGGAGACCATTGAAATTAAAGTAAAACAGGACCAGTGAACATTGGATATTGCAAATTGCATTTACACCAGATCGAGAATCGAGGCATATTAAGTACTTGATTCTTTTTCAACAATAAAATGCATTCTACGAAAACAGCCGAAGATGTCAGATTTTCTGAAGAAGTTTCAAATAAAGCTAAGAATTTGCCCTACGAGCCAGACGAAACATTAATAAAGTATGAACAACCTTCTTTGCAAGCTATTCGCAAACGTGGTGGCAGATATGTTCCCCAGGTATTATTTATTTATTATTCCAATAATTATTTGTACATTGTACATGGTATGGGTTGGGTGATTGGATGTAGGTTAGTAGCAGTCTGGTTCAGGCTGGGAATATCATAAATATTAGGGAATAGGGAACGCATTTATAGGTGGTCAGAAAATTATTTGGGATCTTTGTTACCCCAATTTATCTCTTTCTACCGACGACTTTTGGCAATGTGTCCCAAATAATTTCTTGCCAGTCCTTACGTAAGTTAGTTATGATTTCAACAGAAAATAGGGGAGTCGCGCAGTCCAATTCATACCGGAAAATACCCTAAGGTTTAACGTCTAACACACTAGTCTATATATATATATATAGCCTTTTCTTGAAAGTTTTGTTTATAAATGTGTTTATAAGTATGTATATATAGAGAATACACATATGTTTTATTCAACAGAAACCATTCGCTAAGAAACCCATATCATACTCGGTGAGTGAGGCACGCCTGAATTCTCAGCAATGTGACAAAGTCAATATAAACGTGGATGAGGACGCTCTGTATAACGAGGCCGAGCTGAAGCAGCTTCTGGAGAATCTGTACCCACCGATAGAGTGGAAGCAGTCTAATTGTGTTTACTCGAAAACAGTTATGATACGATACTTTGATGCTTTTGTTAACACTACACTGTTATACCTGTAACCAGCAATAACTCCTTTCGCATTAAAACGTAAAGCATGGTTGTGTTGAATTATGTTCCGTTCTAAAATCATAAATCGTAGGTGTCTACCAGCCGAGGAACTACCGAAGATATTATTAAACTTGCGGATAAAATTAAGCATATCACAGACGCCCCGAGTCCAAAATTGTTCAGCACATCGCAAATCAATCAGAAGCAACTACTCCAAGCTTTCGGTTGATAACATTTATTTAAAACACATCTACTCCAATAAAAAGTGTTCCATGTTTGACCGTCTTTTTTGCCTTCACAATTTCAGACGAAGTCATTCGGCAGACTTTAGTGGAAAAGCCTCTGGTGGGACTACTTCTTAAAGAGGTAAGGGATAATGTCGAAAAATACCTGGAAGTTCGTCGGAGCGTATTTGCCAGCAACATTGCATTCTCCATGCGGAAGGAATTCCAGTTTACCAAAGAAATTGAGGATTTCCAGGAACAACTTGAAGAGATCAAGAGCGAGAAGATGAAGCTCAGGCTGAAGATAACGCGTCTAACGGAAGAACGGGAATCTGCCGAAGCAAGGCATAAGCACTTGCTTGAGGCAGATTACGAGGAATTTCAAAACGAAGTACAACCCCTCCTCAATGAAAAGCGAAGAATGATTATCAAACTGAAGCATATAGCCAACATTGCCATGTAATGTTTTGTCAGGCAGAAAGACAAAATGCAAGCATGAACTTCTATTTTCGCGGATTTAGTGGTATAAATCCATTTAATTAAGGTACGCAAACATAAATTAAGTACCCCAAAAAACATGAGCTAATCTAATAGAAAGTTGCTTATCATACCTTAATTAAAATGTTTATAACCTGTATGGTAGCTACCAGATGTAAGATAAGATCCAGAGATCTCTATTATGAACTAGGTCAATCACTCTGTATTCATGTGTCTTCCAGGTATCAGAAATCAGTGTTCTGTTAGCTAATAAGCTATGAACTTAATTATTAACTAGGATATGATTAGTAACGGCTGTTAGCTAAAGCAGGTTAGACGCAGGTAATATAGTTTATCATAATTGAAGAACATAGCTCTGGTCGTGAAGACCTGGAGGGCAGACATGAAGCTAAAAGACTTTGTAGGTTGAGACTGAGAGCTACTAAGTCGGTCGGGCGCTTATTAAGTCCGACTATTACATCAATACTTACTGACCAGGGCGTATAGGCGGGAGCCGGCTGATTGAACCAAGGAATTTTTCAGCCAATGACTTCACCCAATAAATATTGAACCAAATTTATTTGAACCAAAACATTTTTGACCCAATTATTTTTAAACCAAAAGACATTTGAACCAAAAATCTTTGAACCACGAAATTTATCACCCAATAATTTATGAACCAAAAGATTTTTGTGCCAAAACTGTTTGAACCAGGAACTTTTCCAGCCAGTATTTTGTTAGCCAAAATATTTTATAACTTAAATCGAAAGCTCAATTAAAATTTTGAATTGGTATTGGTGTTACTTTATATGCAGCAATTATTCTGGTTGGAAAAAAATTGGTTCATAATACTGTGGGTTAAATTAAAATTGGTTCAAAATTTAGTGGTGCAAATATTCTTTGGTTTAAATTTTTTTGGTTAAAATAAACACTGGATGAAATAGTTTTGGTTCAAATTATAACTGGTTCAAAATATATTGGCGTAAATAATAATTGGTTCAAACAAAATTTGGGTAAATCACTGGCTGAAAAATTCCTTGGTTCAATCAACCCTGACCCGTATAGGCAAAGGCATAAAAGCTCACCGAACAGACAGTTTCATTATTATTAATTAACTTTCGTTAACTAATGGCGTTATGTGTGAATACGTGTAAATATTAATGAATCTCTGATGAGCTGTGCAGTTTTCAAAGTATGTATAAATAGATATTAATATTTTTTACTTATTAAAAAGTAATTTGATTTTGTGCGTAGTATTTTTTTGAACCTTTAATACAAAAACTATGCATGCAATAAGTTCATTAATTTCAATAAGTGCAGTAATTAATGCTTCAATTGTTGATACAAATACCAGGAAAAACGACACCGAGACACAACAACTGCCATCCATTTTACTTGAAATTGAAAACCACACATTGTCTCATTGTCCTGATGTGCAGCCCTCAACGGCGCCATGGTGTTAGAGGAAGCAACAGCATTCCGACTTCAAACTTCAAATGTCGAAATGTCTAACTTGCAAATGAGTGTTTACTACACACAGTTTTGCCAAAACCCTTTTTGACGGAACTTCGTGATTTGGTCAAAACACGATTTCGTGAACTTAACAAGCTAA
>JAQFXU010000359.1:0-58590 GCA_034693705.1 Spatulosminthurus flaviceps | reverse complement strand
GACCTGTACACAAAGTATTTTTACCTGTGCTGTGAAATGTCATGCCCTACAATATACATACAATAAACATTATAATATGAAGACATGTGGCTAGTCAATTGTACATGGAAAAAATCGTTAAAGGAGAGTAAGTAAATATGTAAGCACAAGGAGATTGGCAAGTAAAATGTTCCATGTAAATAAATACCAATATCCGCCAAATTAATATTATGAGTATTTATTATTATAGTAAAAAGAGATTGATATGGCCCAAGCCTCTACATAATATATTGATGCAGCAATAATAATTTCCAATGAACATCCCTCCGTCGACAGTAATTTTCTTTAATGAGAATGTATTGGGAACTTTACGAGCCTTTATTATTGAAATGTTGGTGGAGAGGAGATTTTCTGAGAGAAAAACAATATTCTATAATTTGGATACGATCTATCTCTCACTTCTCAAACTTATTATATGTACTATGCTCTTCATCACATATTTCACTCCCTACACGTGATAAACTAACTTTGACAAAATTTTCTACGTGTAGAGTGTAATCTGATCATAAACCAGGAGATTGTTGTCATGTTATCTAAACTTGAACAACATGATCATTTGCACGTCTACGATTATATGGGTTCCTGTCTCTCCTCACCTAATGAGATTTCTGTTGAACAGGTGAGGGTATAGACTATTGAGAAATTGCAACATTTTTTTTTGATAACATGCAGTGGAATTTAATAAGAAAATTCTATTCCCTTTGTAAAAAGCCTTTCTGTCAACCACGAGCAGCGCATTCCACTGGCTTTTTTTGTTAATTTTCGGGATCTCACTCATCTCTGAGCTAGGTGTTGTTATTGTTGTAAAGTTATCAGGGACTTTGGCAGGTTGATGAATATTCCTTGTAAATGTAATATCAAATATACGTTCGCATCATATTTTTTCAAGTGCAACATGGATCTCTGAAGTGTAATCACTTCTTACCAATTTAGGGACGATGTGTCCTACTTGAAAGCACACGATTTTTGCTGGGTGTCATACCCAGGAGTCCTTGATTTTATTGACTTACTTAATTATACAGAAAGATACAAGATGACTTTCAAAATCATCGTAAAAATTTTAATACCATAACTAAATCTAACGAATTAGTTTCATTGTCATTGTAGGATGCGATGGTTAAAATTATCCTACACATTCCTTTACAACATCATATTATAAGGTTTATTGATTAAGGCTGAATATAAATATGCTTGAATTCTGATGAAATCATATTGACACCCAAAATATACGTAATGATTCATGTAAAAAGGATTACTATGATAATTTCAAACTGAAATGATTTTTTTCAAATGAAGGAGGGACAGAGAGTCCAAGTGAGAATTTATTGTCTTAGGGAATGGAGTGAGAGAGTGAGGATCGTAAATTTTAACTACAAGCTCGGATAGGGATCATTAAATCAGAACACTAATTATTACTGATTTCAATGTGAAGTTACCTTCTACATTGGCTTAAATTACGTAACGGTAGTAGGACGACCCGCCTGGCAAGAAAATATATGAGAAGTATAATAATACTTAAACAAGTGACTGACTTGTGTACACAGACAGACTTTTAAACTTTTTTGAGTGTTGACTGTTGTCTGTTCGTAAACAAATAACTGGTTATATAGATTTCCCTCATATAGAAAACCCTCATTGGAAGTTACATAATTCATTATGGGACCAACTCAATTGCTCTGCCATGCTAGGAAATTAGTGAATTTCCCCCTTGTTCAAAAGAGTAATGTCGTGTCAAAAATGTTGAAATTCTCACTGGTCCACTCACTACTACTGCAGTAACAAAACAATAATTTTAAAAGCACGTAAGCTTTCATTATACATTTCTCCCTCAGAATATTATCCAACTTATAAATAAACTATAGCCTGATTGAGTGAGTGAGTGAGCAAATAATAATAATTACCAGCAAACACCCAATGATTCTAATCAAAGCTTCTGATCACACACAGCCCTCATCTTATACAATGTCTCTCCTGTATAATGTAATTCTAAGAAAAACTCCTTGGTAAAAAAAATTACTTCACCCTTTTTCAAAATACTCGGAAGCTGTCAATAGTTAAATCGTCATAAAATACAAGTGCCAATTGACACGATACTATTTATCTCCCCGTAAATAAATAACAGGCGGATTGGTACAGTTAAATGAATTCGCCTTGAGCAAAAATAAAAAAAATAAAAGCGAAAATAAATTACAAAATGTATAACATGCAAAATTATATAGGTAAGAACCACAGGGTAAAGAAAGTTTTCTTACATAAGGATAAGAGGAGAGGAGGTGTCACCGAAACAAATAAATTTCTATGTAGAAAAAAACACCCGCAACGTTCCACGCCGGAAGAGTGGCAGGCGTTTGGGATTCAATTATATACAAAATGTTATGAGCATATTTAATGAAATAAGGTGTCTAATAAATTACAAGATTTCTACCATTGCATATTGTATAGTCCTCGTCTTACTGAGAAATCTGTAATTGCCTTTTTTATCATGTTAAAAGTCCATATAAATTATTATAGACCGTTTAAAGGATCTTTCACATGATTCAGAAGATATAGAAAAAGTATAACTATACGTGAAACAAAAACATACACAAATGATCTCATTTCACCCAGATATCGGCATCTTGTCCTCATCATCACGAGCTAATAAAATATACCTCCCGCTCCGTTCCCTCTGGGCAGTCTCTTGTAAATCCAGAGATCATGTCCATTCCTATACAGAAGGAATTGACGTATGTGACGTGAAATGCTATTTTAAAGGGGCAATTTCCCATGAAATCCTATACCAAGGAAGTGTTATTTACTCTGCACACGTTAGCTGCCTTTGTAAAGGCAGGAGTAATATTTTACAAGCAAGTCAATAAGTTTTGTTTGCTTGAATTTAAAGTGACGGGAAATAATGTTGATGACTGGGGCAGACGCCATAGGAAACTGTTTAAACTGTCAGATGTAAAAGATTGAGATCACTTATTAATTGCTCGAGATCACTTCCTCCTTCTCCGTTCCTATCGGTCAATCTCCATTCCTATTCACCACCAAAGATGATAATAATATAGAGTCCCTGTACACTAACTAAGAATCGACTATGTACTAGGATTGGAAAAACATTCAACTCATTCCTTATGCTACATTGATACTCCTAAGTCTTTGATCTCCGTCTTCCAAGTCCCTTCTCCCCTCTGTGAAATGCCTTGTCAAAATGTCAAGTTACCAAAGTGTTGATTTCTTTATAGACGCCACGTAGTTTTGAACGAGAGACTCATCAAGTCTTGTGTACCAAGGGGATTTCCCATCATATTGATTGACAATATCTTGAAAACAATGTTTCTAGCTCCTATCCTTGTATTTTTAAGTACCGTTGAAGTAGGACATTTGCATAAACAAGCTTACTATACATTCCTAGCCGCTGCTATTTATTCAGAGCTAGGACATTTATTTTAGTTTTGATACAAAATATTTTTATATTCCTATATTCCTATATTTTTACAGTCCTAATTAGTAAAAAACACTAATTAGAGATCCACATGCTTGACAAGTCATAAAAATTTCAATGATTTTGTAGGAAACGTTGATTTTTTTAATTGTCATCGAATATTCTCTTTGGTTAAAGTTGGAGTGTGTAAGAATTTGATTTATTTTGGTATTAATTAAACCGAGAAAGTCAATGGATTCCTTGTCAATGTGTAGTTTTAATGAGGAATCAAGCCTGGAGGCGCTGCAGTAGTAATAATTATTACTTCACCACACACTCTAACTCTGACCAACTTATGGCGTGAATTATATATCTTCATATGTTGTTGATAAGCTAATAAATCAAGATTTTCCCATGACCTGCCGCACATCAATCGAAGGTTCAAAAATAAAATCCTACTCTCCCATCATCCCTCCCTCCTCTTTCTCTTGAAAATCAGTCATAATTCACATCCAAAGGAATGATTAGTAGTACACACGGTTGATTGACCATAGGAATTACAAGGCTGAGTAGATTTTTTCGATGCATAAGTAAACGGATAATAGTAATAACTATACACAGCGTATCAAAATCCTTGAGCATGCATTTCTACAACATCGTTATTGGCCAGCTATAATTATTATTTGACTCTTGCCCAAGTTATAACCTTACGATAAAGTCGGAATTTAATGTGACAATGAATAAAATCTTTGCTAATACTTCAATTTGAATAGTTACCCATCGCCCATGAGACCTTCTTCTTTCGTGCGGTTAATAGACACCTTTCCAAGTCTCATCACACAGTTAGTCCAATATAACATGAACATTTACATGCCACAATTGGCTCTCCTATATTTTCTTCTCATCAAAGTCATAGTATACTTACTTATCTGAAAAGAGAGGCTCTTCGTATAGTATCTACTACTGTAGTCATGAAGGGAGATACTGCAATTTGTATGGTACAATTCTGAAGATAATCAATTACCACGACACAATCGCACCTTTTCGTAGTCCCAGGCAGAAAAGTGAGCATATTGATTTATTCTTAATGGTAAATAAATCTGAGCCATTCCATTCAACCTGTATGGTTGCTACACATCAATATAATAACTTATATATAATCTAGGGACTTGTACAAGGGAAGGTATAAAGTGGTCCCATGTATTTGCACACAACTACATATTAGCTTGGTCTCTCTCAAAGTAAGTCTTAAGGGGAGAGATTCTTCCGTTCCTTTATAGCATTCATTTTGAAAAGCTCTTGCTCAATTCGGGCTACGGGTGGTCAAGTAAGCGTGACAAATTGATTGCATTCTTTTACACTTACTGGTCTAACCATCATTATTGGGATTTTTGATTCATGTGAGATTGAAATGAAAATTATTCGTACTATGATACCCTATCGACCCATCTTGTCACTTTTTTATTACATGGTTTTCTTGAAAGCAAGCACCGATTTTCCAGGAATTTACCATTTTTCAATGTGTACTCTGCATTTTTCTGGCTTTTGTATACATTTTGTATCCCAATGATTATGCAATTATAAAAATGATAGCATAATTAGCATTGTACATTGCTTTACATACATGTAGCTCTGTTGGCTATATACCACAAATATACAAGGGTTTGTTGAGCTATGAGCATATCTCCAGAGTGCTCATCCAACATTGACAAATTCCAAATGAATTTAAAGATAATTTGTGGAGAGTATAGAATTAATGCATTAGTAGAAGTAGTAGTAGTGAGTGATTGTGTGAATGGTACTATATGAATGATGGAACGATATATTATTGTCACAGCTGTTTTTTTCTGTTCGAGTGACGGTGGTGGCTAGTTTAATGTGCTGTTGTTGCGGCAATCCGGACGTCAACGTCGTGCTCACTCTCATAGAAAACTTACGACAGAGGAGTAATCTATATTAGGCTATACAAGCACAGGTTTTTTCATCTCTCATGAATTATGTATAGATTAAGGTTATCCTATAGTTGTCGTTTCAAATTAGTATTAGGCAACAAGTTTTTATTTTTAACTTGATCAGTAACAATAGTGGACCAATGCCCATCCGATTCACAATGATAAGCTCAGAGGGATACAGAGGATGATGAGTTGTGGTGGAGGGAAAAGCCTATCATACATAAATATACATATAGAGAAATAATAATAATTCTGACTGTGCTCATATTTTACGTGAAAGATGAAAGTCTCTGTAAATCTGCACACAACCGTGTATATATTTGAATGATACGCAAAGAGATTGAACTACGAGGTGGTCCCATTATTCTAGCTATAGCTTCACTTAGAGAGAGAGAGAGAGAGAGAGAGATTCAATGAAAAATATATCTGTCCTCACTCCTGTAGTCCTGTAGATTGGACTCAGCGAGTTTTACCTGAGAATACATAATAAACGTACTATTAAAGATGAGAAGGCACATTGAAGAGACAATACTAAATAAAAAGGTTGCGTCAATAGCCATTAGCCTCTTCTTTACCTCTCACTTCAAGCTTAATTCCCTCGTACTAATATTTACATAGTGAGGTTTACGCTTGAGCTCTAAAATCTTAAATAGAAGCTTAACCTGAATGAACTCAATACTTAAACTGTAATCAGTCATCAGAGCAATGTCAAATGACACTGAGTTTGAGAGCTTTATTTCACATGGTAAAATTCTTTCTTAATTACAATGTTCTTCCTTCGAGGTCCCCTGCCTTTTTCTATTTCAATTTCATTTCATCTATTCTTCATCTTTTTCATGGACGTAGGTGTACATAAATACATATGAGAGATACAGAAATGTGTAAAAATTATACTAAAATGAGAAAAAGAATCGCATTTTTAAAGATTTCTCTCGAAAGAAAAAAAAATCATATGAAAATGCTGAATTATCTGTATTTATAGCTCCTCTCCTCGTGGCACTATTAGCTTCATTCATATTCTTAAAGAGAGATAAGAATGACCAGAAGATGAAAATGAAAAGCTAGGGTTGGAATCTGAAGAGTTTTCACGGTGGGGCTATGTAAAATTGAATAAAGCTTGAAAAAAACCAGTTGAATGAATGGAAAAGAGGATGGAGTGAAGTTTTTGAGAGATTTGAATTATTGTCCATAAAAGTTTTTCCATTGTGTATTTACGTACATAATGCAATAATTGCATTTTCTTCTGCACTACCTTATTTATTTCATCTGCACTACAGAAGAGCCTTCATGTTTAATAGTCAAAAGAGCCATAGGGAAATAAGCGGGTACGACCTGATGCGTAAATGTGCAAGTTCACTTTTATCACCGCATCATCATGATTGTGGCGGAGCAGAATATGTGGTCACGTGTATGTACATATATGTTGATACATCATATATGCATAGCACAATGCATGTACATATAGATGGCCAAGTAAAAGCGAGAGCCTTAACCAGCACATTAAAATTCAAAACAAGTTTCCTGTGATTAATTAGAATGAGTCTCACCATATGTAAACTTCATTGGGTTGAGAGTGCGGAATATTTAACGTTAAATCCTGAACATACATTTGTTCATATTTGTTCCTATACATGTGCATATATATATAGCCTTAGCAGAAGAAGGTCTCGTGTTGTGTGTACAAAAAAAAAACGTTTCAAAGAGTTTTGTTGAGAGAGAACCGCGGATACAAATGATCCTTAGTGTCAATTATAAATCAAAGGATTTTCTTTAAGGGAAGGGCAAGGAGATATCCATTTGTATTTAATTTGAGAGAAAAATCCCTCCCTGATTCCTTCCCATTGACTTTGTCTCTGTCTTGAGAGACTCGTGTAGCAAATAAATCCAAACAGTATTATCGTGTTTAAAAATTTGACAATTTAATCTGAAGTAGTAACTAGTGTCAAGTTTCATGTTTACATTTGTTGAGACATCTACTCCATAGACATATACGGAGAAAATGAAGACACAATCATAAATTAACTGAGCTATTATAATAGTAACACTTTCATATGAGCTATCCTTATTACCACTTCTAAAAAAAACTCCATAGGTTCTTATGAGAAGCTCTCTTACTTTTTAAAGGGACATCAATCATAACTTGAGACTTTTCAATGTAGAATTCAACCCTGATTTATCACCTCCGTGATATTATTATTTGTCCTAATGGTGAGATTTTTTACGCTTCGTATTATTACTAATTACCATATAATGTAAATAGTGTATATCTTCTAACCAGGATTTTTTGTAGGATTCCCCATTCATTTTTTGTAAAGTGCTAAAAATTAGATTTAAAAAACAAGAGACTCTATCTTCCAAAGTCACTTACACGTTTAAGAATGGTGAGGAGAAATATGTAACAATAAGAGCTATTTACTCACTTCATACAAGGCCTAAAAGGTAGGGAAGCGAAAAGTTTCTATGCCATCCGGTTGGTAATTACCATGCGTGAGAGGATGTGTGCAACCTTCACGCTGCATTTTACTCTATATTTTCCAAATGATATTGTATATGTATTTGTCATGTAAACATTGAAAGAAAACATAGCTGAACTTCTTAACAATGAGATCTATTCACGCCTTCTCATTTTATCCTGTCTAGAAAGCTTTAATTAAACATACAAGGCATGATAGCCATTAAATATATATACAAGGAAAAATCTAGAACGTCTTCATTTAATTTTTACAAGCTTCTATTTTTACACTCTTGACTCTTTTCTTAAAAACACACATCAAGCAAATCCACCCTACTTTTCCCAATAATCCTCCATCTTTTTCATAGGTACACGACAACTACAAGAAAATTAATTAAGTAAAATGAGGAGAGTTGAGAACAAAAAAAAATGTATTCAATTTTCTCAATCACACTGGATTCTCTCTTACTTTTTCTGCAATAATAAATTTCTCTCCAAGGTACATATATCTATAGGTAGGATTTTGTAGTGAGAAAAAATACAATAGACTTCATTCCAGATGACTTGACAAAAAGTTTCCCATAAAGTTACATTATTATTTGTTTTTGAATGTTACAAGATACCTATGTAACAGTGTAAGGGAAATCAGCGGAAAAATCTTGGATATTTTCAAAAACATGCATAATAAATTCTTGAGCCTGTAAATCAATTGTATTCTTTGCCTGTACATTTCATCTCGTTTACAAGGTACTATAAATAAGTACATGTAAATGGAACGATTTTTTCTCTTAAAATTTCACACCTGACTAGCCAGAACTATTTCCCTATACAAATGAATGTATGTATAAATGTTGAAACTTGCGGTTTTTTCCAATGATTCTTTCACGGATTTCATCATCATCAACTTAACTGTGAATTTTTTGGTTACAAAATTTTCTAGGTAATACATTTTCCCCCTTTACACTTGAATTTATTCTTCATGTTATAGTTCTCTACACACACGTTAAATTAGACAGGCTCGTGCTTTTAAATTCCAAAGATAAAGTATCAAAACGATCCAAAAAAATTGTAAGACAAAAAAGGGCATTTGTGGTTTAATCGCTCTTTTCCACACCACGGCGACAAAAAAATCACGAACTCTCCCATAACATAACCGTTCTATCCTCGCTACTCTACACCGTTTAACCTAAAGACTTTTACAGTCCATGAATTTTCCTTGGCATCAAATCCTCGTAACCTGCATTTTCTTTAAAGTGTATAGTAAACTTCATGATTTTTCCCCCATTAACACTTTTGGATTTACATACACAACAAATTGATAAAAAAAATCAGCACAATTAAAAACACCTAATTAAAAAAGGATGCGTTCTCCATTAGGTTCTTATATAAAATATGATGTACACTAACAAACGTTAATATTACTCTCATTATTCATCATAATATAGGAAAACATTGAAATAAATGGGAATGAGTCAAGTATGAAAATTGTGTGGAATTTTTGCAAAGTTTCTTACTCTGCCACATAATTCTGTGTCTGACACACTTGAAGAGAGCCAAAGTAGTGAGTGAAGACTAATTCATGCTCGAATGATTTATTTTTTGAGTGCATTCTTCAAATCTTGGAAGCCGGGAGGAAGTAAAGGAAAAAGGAACTTGTTAGGAAAAATTGTAACAGTGTGAGATTACATGGCCTGCAGCTTTTGGAGGGTTTAGCTTCTTAAAAAGAAGTAGTTTACAAAATGCTAAAGCTTATATTTTGTCGGAAATAATTGTTAATGAGAGCTGAGAATTTTCTCTCTCTTGACTGCACATGTGCAAATTAGCCAGATCCAATCAAAGCATTAATAGCATTTACAGCTCTTTTACAACTCTGGCATAAGTGCATATAATTCTCCACTGATGAGAGAACTAATTTTTTACTTCCTTTATTTCAAGCCAATACTATACAAGATTGCAGGTTCCTCATACATTGTATAGTGTGGTACTTCCTGGGACATCAACCTTTTGTCAGAGAAAAAAATTCTTCCTATTTGTCTATTAGTTATATATTTTTCTCACACTCTACCGCAAATAATATAGATTTGAAAAAAAAATCAACAGCATTTCTTTTAAAAAATCATCCCTCCCTAATGACAGGGATTATAAAATATCTATGCATTGCATTGGTTTAAATTGCGGAACAGTATGATATGATTAATTAGAAAATGTGAGGAGTTAATTATCGTGGATAACTCTCCGTTTGTAAGACTTGAGGGGAATAGAAATGGTTTAAAAATTCCAATTATGCGTGTGTGTGTGTGTGGTTCTCTGGTAATAATAATTATTATAATAAAAAGCCTCATTTTTATAAAAAAATTTGCTCATAGGTTAGTTCTATGTGTAGTGATAAAAAAAATTATGAAAGTAAATACATTTTATACATAGATTTTGCATTGGGAGTAAAAAGAAAGTGTCAGGGTTAGTTAAGTTTAATTTTTACCATTATGAAGTATCCTACTATCCCAGGCCTCTCTCCCTCTCTCTCTCTCTCTCTCTGTCTCCTGGCTTTTCAATCACTCACGCTTTAATTACACACTGATACCTCAAAAATGTAATTAGGTGCAAAAGTTGAGCTGCTCTTGTATTAAATGTATTTAATTTTCTTATATATACATGTATTTAAAGAGGGCTATGTTTATACCTCGAATTTTTCTGTCAACTTTTCTGTAGTATTAGTGTGTTTATTAAATGAGTGTGTGAGAGGAGAGAGGATTTTCTTGAAACTTAGGCTTGGCTTTGTGACAAGAACGTTTCTATTATAAATCATATGGGAGGATTTAATCTTGTATTAAAATCCATGTAAAGTATAATATACACGTCTATATATGTACACATATTTTTAAGAATATAGAGCCTGACGGAAATAAAGGCTTTCTCATGTACACGCGCTTGTCCCTCGTAATTAGAAAGAGTGCGGTCACATTGTTTACATTTACTATGTGCTTGAAATTATTAGGAATTAATGATAAGAAAGCTACAGAGTCATTTTTTTTATAAAATTGTTTATGCTAATAAAAGTTGAACACACATGAAAGGAAGTATTTAATTTTTACGGAAAAGAATAGAATAACAAGGCTTGTGCGCATATATTGTACATTGTATGTACATACTTTAACCGTGAACCTTGTCTTATACGTAGCTCTTATCAGTATTTACGTATAATTACGTCTTATATGTACATAACGTATCTTTATACGAACACACTCCCACGTGGAAGTAAGTTACTATGATAGTGCATTAACAAAAATATTTTTTAAAATACTGATTTTAATCATCTTCAAAAAAATTTTCAGCCTTCTCACAAACCCTGTTAGTTTTAGATCTTCTCGGAAATAAAATATAAGAAGGAGAAAAATCTCAATAACAATGAAATATTATGGGCGAGTCTGGAGGATTTTCCTTCAATTCATCTTCACGTGTATGCATTCTTCCTCCGTAGTTACATACATAACGTACTTGATGGACGGAAATCCTTAGGTGTGTTTCACTCTCTGTGTGTACATTTATTACGACAAAGTCATATTTTACCCATGAAAAACTGGCATATCCTGATTTAAGTAAAAATGTTTCATGGAAGAAGCTTTTTCTTCTTGTGAATGGGAAACCTCCTCCCTTTACTTTCAATATCATTTGGAGTTACAGTATAGAACTTATAGAAGTGAAGGTTTAATAAACACTATAGGTAATTGCTCATCCACTTACATGAGACCAATCATCTCCCTTCCTATCTCCTTTTCAAAGCAATAACTTGCTCAGCAACTTGTTACAATTTAAAATACAATATGATTCCCCCTCCTACTAATTACCTATCGACGACTCCTCTTGATTTCCCAACCATTGTATATTGCATAAAGGCATAAATTAATAATTACTATTATTATTAATTTAGTATTCCAAAATATAAAAAAGCCCCTTCCGCAAAACAAGCTTTTCTCCTTTAAGCTACAGTCATAATTCAACGGTTGTAATAGTAAATAAACAAGCTTTGCTCTAATAGTAATTGTACAATACATTGTATCACCCCAGACTGAACTTGATTTCCTATGGAAAAGTCACAGGCGTCATAGGAGAGAAGAATTTTCCAGTGAAACTAATATACATGTAATTACCACATCAGAATAATTATTATTGACATTTTAAAAGACGGTAAAAAGGAAATTTCCACAAAATTATACACGTCATGTGTGTGAGCTTCCCCAAGATATTTCTCTTTGCAATATCCTATAATATCACCTTTCGTTCCAATACAATGCATATAGGAAAAGCATAATAATTGAATGTGAAGATTTTATTTCCGGTTGCCACAATTATGTAAATATCTCTTTACAAAAAATTTCCATTCTTCCATGTATATTAACCCTCTGAAACATGCACTGTCAAAGGTCAGGTGATAAACTAACACTATTGCGGAAAGGTTATTACTATACAATTGGATTTATTTTTTCAACAATATTTGCAATACACTAAAACTTGACGAAATTGTTAATTTTTTAAAAATGTTTTATATCAATTGATATTAACACATAAAATTTTGAATTTATTTGGATGATTTTTATAGGAAAAAGTTGAGAAGGAATACGAAGAATAGCTCCTTTAATAATTACTCATCCCTTTAATTTCATTATAGATCAATGGTGTGCACCAAAGGAGGAAGGCTAATAGGTGAGAATTCACCATTTACAAGGATTTTCTTACATATTTTTTTAACCATCCATGTACTGAGCATTGGGGAAAAGACATGAGAAAACGGAAACAATAGACAAGTTTATTTTGAAGGAGCAAAAATAGTAATGAAAAAAATCAAAGCATAAAAATTCCAACACCATGGATTTGTCTTGTTGAGCCGGTCATAATACATGTGAATGTGTTATGTACATACATACATAGCAGAGTAGGAGGAAAAGGAAAAATATAAAAGTTCCTCTTGACACAATACAAAAGTTACCAGTTACCTACACACAATAACAATCCCATGTGTTTACATTAGGAAGTGCTGGTGCTCCATTGAAAAGCAAAAGTTGGGAAAATGCTTAGTTCCGATGAAGTATAGGGTGAAGTATTGGTGCTATATTATCATTGTAATATATTATAGGATCACAGACTTTTTATATGTATCTCCATATAACAATCCTCTTCACACTTTTCTCTCGTACTTTCAGCTCATTCATATAAGCTCCTATATTTTATACAGGAGTCATTTTCTATAGAGAATCATACACGTTTTTTTTTTTACTCCTAGAGAAGTAAAGGAAGAAACTTATGGATAAAAGTAAAGGTTTTTTCGTGATTAACATATATATCTTGTGGAACATCATGAGACTCATCTTGCATACACAACATGCATATTTTAATTATTGTGTTCTGTAATCGCAAACGTGATCATTGTGATCGCTCTTTCTTGTCTGTGCATACACTTCTCTCATCCTACCAAAGGCCTCAAGCCATGTCTGCCAGGAACATGGATGAGTTTAATAACAATGCTCTATGCACTCCACCATATTACAGAGTGCCTTCTCTCTTTAACTCGTACCTCTCTCATACTATTGTCGCTTTTATATTGAGGAAAATATTCACGTTCAATATTGAACACGTCCTGTACTATAATATCCTCCTTGTACTCTCTGACCTGAATCTTTATACCCGAATCTTATATATATTATCTTCCCTATATAAAAAACCACTAGAGGTAATAATTCATAATAGAGCAGGATTGACATGAGTAATGTTGAAACATGGAAAACCTCAAAAAAAGAGGAAAAAATTGGACAAATTATATAATTTTTCCTTCCTTTTCTAGTACCGAAAATTGGGGAAATTGGCAATGTTTTAGAATACATAGCAAGTTTGAGAGATGATTATGCTTGCTTGGTTTAAAAATATATATGCAGGGTATAAAAAATTACTAGGATATTTCAACATCATCGTCAGAATAATGTATCTATGCGTACAGGGCAGTTGAACAACATGACAATCCCATTTAAAAGTGGTGAGAGATTGACGTGGACGTCGTAAATAAGGAAAACAGTTCAATTTTGAAACAGAAAGTGTTCTCTTGAAGCTTCTCTTTCTTCCTTCTATACTCTTGTCCTATAGTGTGTTGTAGTAGTATTGTAGTAGAATCTCAAGTGTTTTCATTTTTTTCTTCCTTCCCCTTCCACTCTATAGTAAATAATTGTGGAGACTAACATCAATTTAGTAGACTCTTGTCCTTTCTCAACTGTCACTCGTCGAAATAAGGTTCCCCTTTTAAGGACTTGGAATTATTTCCAATCTATAAATAATACTAAAGTTCCTATGTTATTGTTAGCACAAGTATTTATTCATTTCTCATTCTACAGATATGTGAAAGGAAGAATACGCTATTGCAATAATAATTAAAGTTTCAAATCCACACATTCCTATGAAATCCTATGTAAATGACAATAGTATAGCTTTTGGTTCCATCAAAATCTTATTAACCGAAATAAAAGAGAAAAGCTAAATTAAAACCAGGAGAGATGACGGATTCCTCGGAACAAGAGATTTCCTAATGTTAAATTACATGCTAAAATTAAAGATAATAATTTTCACAAGTGAAATAAATCAAAGGTCCATGGAACGTTACATCACACACAGAATGACTTTCAATCGTGACAGCTTTTATTCAGCTCCCTTTTTTGTGTCCTACAAGAAGAACAACAAGAGTGAGCTACTTTGGTGGCTTTTAATTCTTAGGATAGAAAATAAATTAGTATTGTTTACTCAGCATTCGAAGGTAACTCACTGGATTTTACAATGAACCCCTTTGACCAACTCATACCATTTATGCGTAGCATGGAGATAGATGTTGACAAAATAATGTAGAATAAATAGTGAAAGAGCAGGAGTTTACACTTGCATTTTAGTACGTAAAGTAAAGGAGTATACAGTTAAAGCAATAGACGAATGGTCCCTGAATTTTAATGGGAAAATGGACGTGTAGGAGGTGACAAAACTTGTGAGGACAATATTTTTATTATTAAAAGGAACATACTGCTTCAAATTTTGATAGCTAATTGAATTTAATTAAGAAAGATAATATACGTGAGAGAATAAATATACAGACTCATGTTATGAGTGAGTGGAATAAAAAAAGCAATGAAAATTATCCATGTTAATGTCGTTTTCCACTTTTTTCCGACCTAATTCATAAAAACTTGGAGTTTATAATTTGCTGAGCAAATTTTGCTCCCCCATATTTTTATACATCCAACTACTTATAGTGCTATTCTGGGCCATGAAGATGTCAAGGGGGATTTATTATTATAAATTTATATGTAATAATGGCTTATTAAAAAAATTTCTATATTATATGGAATAATCGTGAGCATACATAGACATTTTGTTACACAAGGAGTTACTCCACCCCCACATCCATGTAGACTGTGCCCTGGTAAGAGGAATCTTCTTACCTAATAAGTACCGTTTAATAGTGCACTTATCAAGTCATCAAGCACGGTAATCAGTGGAGTTTTCAAGTAGGTAATAATTACATAAAGAAGAAGAAGAAGAAGAACACGGTAAGAAATCTACCAACGTGCCACACTTCATTTTTCCCTTCTTCCTATTATATTACGTCCTCACTATAAAATTATACAGAGAGAGAGAGAGAGAGCCTACTCAGCCCAAGAGATTTCCAAGTGTGACTGATTTTAACCACAGACTGGGTGAAATGCGTGTGTATGTAAAATTGACTATGACATGTGGTGCAGTCTTAATTAGCTCGTTTCCTTCAAAAATTACATTTTACATTAAGATATCCTTCATGTTAAAACTAAATTAAATGGTTTAATTTAAATGTTATATGTACATGCTTGGAAATACTATTCTAAATTTCCCTTTTTTATTACCTTCAAAAATATAACCCCAAAAAGACATTTAAATTAAAGAGCCGACTGCCTGTCATATTAAAAAAGTTTAGAAAATTAATTGAAATGTCTATTATTATCCCGTACGCATCTATATATGTGCATGTATTATAAGAGGACATTTACATTTATGGAAAAAACAGAAATATAAAGTTTTAGTGGGAAGAAAAAACAAGCTCATTTGATAATTTTGTCAAAATTACCAAATTCTGGGCTTTTAATTTAGGTACTGCAAAAAAACAATTATTATTATTATCAATCAAGGGAGGTGTTACAAAATTCCCCTTTGCAGACCTTAACAGAACTATACGAAATGTTCAAGTTTATGACTCAAGATCAAAGGTATATGCATTTCCATTGGAAAAACTTGTAGATATTGAAGAGTTTCCTTTTCCTGGAAAATTCCAAATGGCTTTGAACATATTTTCTATCTTTTTTAGTATCTATTTTCCTTGGGTTGTAGAATATTTTTTTTCTTATCAGGCTTATTCATTATTTCCGATGTTAAAAATCTTCCCATGTTGTGTTTTCTGTTGATATTCCTACATTGTATGTATAGGCTAGGTATTTATAATAACCAACTATTTATCTCACTATTTTAAAGCAATTACCTATCTCGGTCAACCCTTGAAGCTCCTTAGTGATTAATGTATTTGAATTTCTCTCCTATGCTTATACATATGTGCCATGAATTTTATAGCACAATAAAAATTAAAGTATGCATTGTTTTGAAAAATTCAATGTTAAACTTGAAGACAAGTTAAGATACGAAATATATTTAGGTCAACTGTGCTACAGGAGCATAGCTAAAGTGAGTTTATTTCCAGACATTTTACTCTCACATGATTATATTTTCAATAAAAATACTACTAAAAGTGCAAAACCACACACAGTTTACCATTGGGATTGAATGTTTTTCTTCTAATGCTAAATCCTAGCATAGCTCTGTACCTTTTTTAGCTTATATTCCAACATACAATATGTACAGCATTAATAAGTTGCACTTGCAAAATATAAACAATGTACAAGCATCAGTACACAATACAATGGATGAAACCTACGCATGAACAAAGTACTATGGAAAATAGAGCTGTGCTTAAAACATCCCGTCAGAAAAATTAATTTGTTCGTCCCATTCACTTGTAATTATACCACTATAGTAGACGACAAAATATTAAAAGGAAGGTCATCAGAATGCGTGTAGTCACATTTTATTGTCCCTGCCTTATTTTTTAGAATGCACATTTATAGAGCAAAAGCGTGGAAACAATTTTCTCGTGGAGGGAAATCAAAATAAATAATTCATTCATAACTTAATAATAATTCTTTTAGCACATCCACTTTTCATATAAAACGCGTATGAGTGATGATGATTGTGATAATTATTATTATTGCAACTATGTAAATCCAAGCACACTATTTTTTAATCACTCATCCTATTTATTTTTTCTCTCTCCCTCTGCCTGAAAGAAAACCTCAACCTGAAAAATGTATTTCACATGAGTTTCCTTGGATTTAACAACTGAGTCTTGAGTTTTAGTACATTTCCACCTACTTTATGTTTTTTGCTTTTCCTTCGCTAAATTACAGAAAATTTGATGAAAGGACTAAAACATTGTAGTTTGTAGTGATACATCAAGTAATTCTTTTTACTTAAATATGTACTGGCAAAGTACAGGAAAAATTGCTTTGTAAGTGTGACGATGCTAAAATCCCTTCATATTTTTCTGACAAATTTCCACACAAGCAAGGTAGAACATTAGATAGGAAAAAAATTGTAGCAGTTTTTAAAACTTTTTGAAGCTTGAAGGCGTGTGTGTGTAAAAAAGGGGAAATTTTTTTTTTAAATCTACGTGAATGAATATTCGTACTTGTATTTTCTTATGGTAGTAATTTGAATAATATGCACTCTCCCTTGTACAAGAAAAAGCTTGCTCTGAATCCACAAATGTGCACATTGTTACAAAAAGCCATAATGTAGACGTAAAACTTTAACGTCCCTTCTCTGATAATAATATATAGCGTGTGCTATGACAAGTCCTGGGAATTTCTTCTTGTATAAACGTAAAGGTTGAAAAACAAAAGCATGCAGAGTTTTTTTCTATGTCAATGTAAAAGTACTTATAAAATAAGTCGTCATTTCAACGCTTTTTACAGACAGTGAGAAATCAATTTTCATATAAAACAAACCTTGACTTCATTACAAATATTTTGTTCCTACAAAACTCGAGCAGTGCCACATAATAACCCCAGCATGTTCCATCTCCCTATATATAGCTCCTTGTAAAATGTCTTCCATTTTTCTTATCCCTTTTTCTACACCAAACTAAAATTCCAATGCAATGTTATTAACAAAGTCAAATGTAAAGTAGTAAACGTTAGAAATTTAATATAATTTCAAGGAAAAATCCTCAAGGAATTGAAAGAAGGAAAAGGGATGAAACTCGTCTTAATAATATACATGAAAGGAAAAAATACACTGGTCATGCAACTTATTATTCCTACCTTTATAATCTCATACATAATAGCATGGGCATTTATTATGAAAACAAACGAGTCGCAATATCACTCATCGTGTTTCCAGCTCATTAATCCAGTTTCTATTTGAACTACTATTTAGTTCGCAATTGTAAATAGTTGGGAGTAATTTTGAAAATACCTCAGCTATTTTCTTCACGAGTGGTCCCTCATATTTTTTATGTTCCATTTAGATTATCACAAGAATTATTATTATGAGAAATGACATAGTAAAATATCCTTGTATCATACCTGCAATAACGAAGAACATCAGCACAGGCCATCCAACTAAATGGAAAAGAATTCGTCTCCTTGTAACCATCGTGGAAAGAATCTTCTCTTGAAATTTTTTTTTGTATGAAGAGAAAGAATAACCGTCTTTTTTAGACAGAGAGAATCACAGGAAAAATGGAGGATTTCACCTATCCTTTAGTGTGTAAAGTCGGAAAAATGTAGATTTCAACTCAACTTTGAATAAGTTGCATCTTGATTTAACCTGTAAAAAATAGAAAAAGTATTTATTAAAGGAGAGTTCAACTTTCACAGAAATCAGTAAAAACTTGGGAAAAATCAATACTTGTCCTGTCATCATTAGGATGGGATTTTTAAAAAAAGTGGGCAAATGGAGGAGGAGGAGACTGTGAATATATTTAATTAATCTTTCAAACATGAAAATAATCAATAGGTTTTCCCATTACATAATAACACTGTAGAGTAATTAATGCCAGCGTAGGAATAATTGCTATTAGTAATGTAAGTTTTGTTGTAGATGAAATTTGCTATTTACTACACACACGTGTGTGTGTGTGTGTGTTTGTAGCAAAGGAATCCTCCTCATAATTTCAAATTTGGGCATGTAAAAAAAAGATGATGTGGAGAGATACAAGCTTTTTCTATACATTGTATAGATACATAGTAATAATTATTCGAATCATTCCCAAGCATTTAACAATAATATTATTGAGTAATCATAAAAAAGACAATGCCTAATTCCTATACCTTTACCATAATATGCGTATGACAATGTGTGTAACCTTAAGGCAGGATGAAATACCGTTGGGTTAGAAATTTTAACGTTGGGTTATATACTATATACTATACGCCCGACTATAATAATATTTTTAAAGTATGTAGTACAAATAACATAATAGTTGGGACCATACAAAAAAAATATATTCTTCTCGTCTCTTATTACTCTCCTCACCCAAAGAGCCCTTTACTCGCATACGGATGAGTGAGGAAAAATCATGTAAAAATTAATATATTATTGCATTTGAGAAAGTTAGATAATACTAATTTGTCACAAATCTCTCACTATTATCTTCTATACATAATCCTTCAAAAAAAAAAACCTAAGCCTTCTTATACATTTCACATTCAAAAATTCAACAAAGAGCCATTCCTAGTTTATGTGACGCCCTGCTTTATAAAGATATATCTATATAACTATAGAATTTAGAGGAGTTGCTATATTTCCACCATGCGTAAAATATTCATTTTTTTCTTCTTGTGAAGAAAATCCACGAAAAATGGAAGCTTTTGTACAAGAATACACGAGTATGTAAAAGGAGGGATAATATATCATGTATCAAGTCACAATAGAGACCGGTGGACAAAAGAACTTGCTATTTTCATCTATTATGTTCATGATGAACATACGTGTGTATGTGCCTGTAGAGTAAAATCTATATTATAGAGCTTACAAGTTATTATTAAAGTATTTAATATTTTCATTCGGAAAATCCTCCTTTTTTACATTACATATACATACTTATATTGCTAATAATTGTTATGAGAATCAAGAGAAGATAATATAGGAATGTTCAAAAATACTTGCATCATTTTTTTTTCCTTGAGATTTTTCATAATACATAAAAGTATATGGTTTTAGTATTGAGAGAATCCAAAAAAATCTTCTTGCAAAAATAATAATTGTTTACAGATACGCTGAGTAATTATTATATTCTTCTCTACTATGTATGTATATCTTATTAAATTTTAACTCCCTCTTAAGCAGACCGTTTCCATGTGAAGAAATTCAAGCTTTGTAAAAACATTGAGCTTTTCATTCATTCAAGTCATACTTTTTCTCAAGTTTCTCTCTATATCTTGGCATTTTACTCCATACAGTCTGTGCATGTATAAAACTTGCATATGCAGAAAAAGTGTGTGCTTTATAGGATATAAATGAACCCCAGTGAACTTTTACATATTGTGGAAATAAATCCTAAGTTGATACAAGCAAACAATTAGAGGTATATAGGAGCGAGCATAAACAATAAATATATTTACGTCTATCCAGACAGTTGCTGCATTTAAAGTTGAATTATTCACCTGTTTCATTTAGCTTGATTTTCATCATAAATTTATATACTACAGCATTCACACAAACTATGTATGTAGACACTGCTTGTATAATTCCTACAATGTATTTCGTGTCTGCTAAAATCTAACAATACCATGTTTTGTCCTATGTCCTCTCCACTCTGTAAAGTTATGCACTCCACTTACAATAAATGTTCAAATAAATATAATAAATATGTAAAGGGTCAGTTCTCTCCCCACCTTTTAACATTGACAACATACTTGAAAAATTTCATTGGAGTTGTAATGCACAGGCAGAGTATACAGGGCATGCTAGAAAATCCCACTGACAGAGTATGAGAAAAGTCAACAGCCTGAGAAATTTACATGATATATATATAAAACGTGCTATTTTCTGCAACAGCTCTTGAAAAATGATGCAACATACATATTTTTTTCACACGTGAAAAAAAAAACAAATAAAATCATTATTTGTAGAAAAGTTCAACCAGGAGTATCACCTTTGCTACTGCAATAACAACAATAAGTCCACACAAGGCTATGAAAGATATAGCTAGGAAAAATATATGTGAGTAAATGTAGAACTGCCATTGCATATTATAAGGAGTCTGCAAGAAAATTAATATTGCAACATTTTCCGATGAGTTATATGTACGTATAGTAGTATATTAGTAGTAGTAGCGGAGGAGAAAATTATTACATATAAAAATCTTATCAAGTTAGAAGCATCAAATTCTTACTTATTGAATTATAAATCTTTTTCAATAAGTGTGAAGATGTGAGAAATTCTTGGAATGAACACAGGCAGGACGCTTATGATTTAAAAGCATAATATGTAAGAAAGAGGTGAGAGAGATATTTACACTGAACAAGTGCAACTAATTAGTTGGGCTCTTAAATTATAATGAAAATTTTTTAATCCTAAAGTATAGATATATATATATATATATATATAGGGATATGGAAAGATAGGAGGAATCGTTAAGCTTAAAAGCTTCCAACGTCAATTACTACAGGAGGATTTATAAAAAGACATGATTTTTACTGTCTGTACAAAATGACATATAAAAGACGAGGATACAGTCTACCTCCTTTAGATGACATTTTGGCGTGAGGATTCTCTGTACCTACGCTGTCATTTTAAATGTATACAAATAACCTAGAAAAATTCATGAAATGCGTATATTTACACAAGGTGCAATGAACAAATCTGCTTTACGGTTGAAAAGTTTTTAGTCTGTATAGCTACTCGGTCATATAGGCTGATTATGTAGTACAATTTTAGATATGACAACAATAATAGTTTTCCTCTACAACGGAATCAACACAATCAATTTGATGAGAAGTTCAGTTGAAGGGCAGACAAATTTAGCTTCGTGTCCTATTTATTTTCCCGCAAAAATAGTACAACAGTAAATCCATTATCTTCCATCAATTTGTGTTTACTAATCAGAATAGAAAAGATTTGGCATAGGAAATTATAAATATGTAAGAAATATTACAAGCATTTTGAAATCATGTGGATTTATAAATGCAAATACAATGCTAATTAGTCGTTTTTACATGTTAACTTATTAGTACTCATTAATTTACTAGAGACTTTTATGAAATGGAATATTCCGGAGGAATTTTATTGCAAATTATTTTTTTCAATGAGCCCAACCACAAAAATAGCATTGATTTGGGGAAATGTAATCCTTTGTAATAAAACGTTATTTACCTAGCGTGAATGTTTGCTTAACATTAGTCACAAACCTTGTAATTTTTGACCATCATATTAAGTGACCAAGTATGTATGCCTAAGGATAACTTGTGGTAAATTCTTATGTATAGCTTCAATGTATGTATAAAATGTCATGTAGTAAAGAGAAGAAGCGTAGACTTTAAAATGTGATTTAGTTCATGCCAGTTTTTCTATTTATTCTGAGGCTCTCAATTATTATTATTATTATTTCAAACCATACTATTAGCATTAGAAAGAATTTTATACTTCAAGTATTATTGTGGTTTTCTGTAATGCACTGCAGACGACTATTCCTCAATAAAATATTTCAAGAACAAAGAATAACCTATAGGCGGATGAGTCAACAAAATCTTACAGGTAAAATGCATAATGTCCTGGAACGGAGACTCACTCTACTGAAAGGCTCGTAAATTCATCAGCCGGATTTTATACACAAAAAGCAAGAACTGAAGAAGCAAAAGGACAACAGTTAGAAAAATAATTGCTTGGATTTGCTTCTGTGTAAAAACTAAATGTCAGAATAATAATTATTACTATCACTATCTTCTTTCAAAAGAAATTATTCCTTACAAAAATAACTAAGAGAAAATTAGTTACTCTCTACATTTGAAGACACAAGAAAATAAAAATACCAAAATGGAATTAATTCCTTAAGTTTTTCCTATTCAGGTGGAATTCAAGGATGCCTTAATTAACCAACCTCACCGAGACTCCTGGTCCATCTTGGAATAAATTATTAATCGTTTGATAAAAACAAAGAACTTTACAGGGGTTATAGCCATTATGTACTAATAATAAATAAATACATATATGCGTTTAGTCATAGTTGGGGTTACGTGGAAAATACATACGTACTATAATTTGAGGTAAGCCCAGCAACAGATAATAATGATAACTCCAGGCAATACAAAGATTCCAATAATAATGAAATCGTGATTCGGTTCCCCTTGATTTTTTCTCTCACAATTTCAATTTTCTCGTCCAAAAATTCCAGAAGCTTCCACGTAGAAGTGCTGATATGAAGAATGAGAGAGTTGATATTGACCACGAGTTAAATTATTATAATAAAAAAATATGTTTTATAATGTGGTCAAATCAAATAGTAGTTTAGGAATTAGATTGAAGAGATTCGTGTTTGATATTTTCAAGAATGAGAGAGAGAGAGAGAGAGAGAAACCACATATTAATGGCAAAATGCTAGTTAATTAAAATAACTCTGTGGTTTTTCTTTCCCTCTGAACAACCATGCAGGTTATGCTCAATGGAAGGGCTCGTAAAATGACGATGAGCATAATATCTTTTACCGCAGAGGCCAAATCAAAGGAAATCATAGTAATAATGTGTACATGCAGCATGGGCAAATATAATGCTCATAAATGCTCTCTATATTTACTTACCTTGAAGAGTGATTTTGTGTGCAGGTTTTTATTATACACAGAAGCTTATATATTTTACGAATGTTTTAATTTATTGTGATTGCAGCTTCCTTGGTCCTACGTATTTGGTCATAAACATATAAAAATGTACTTAAAAGTAATTTTTACTATGTACCATTTTGTCTATTAAAAAGGTCATTTTAAAATTTAAAAACAGTATTTAAAATGTCTTTGCTTCTATACTTCATGCTTTTTTCTACCTGATGTACACGTACGTGTCCAGTCATAATAAATATATTCTAACAAAAATTCCTCACTATTTTTCTCTCCGGAGAAATTTAGTCTGTAGGAGGTAAAGTTAAAAAATATTTCTGTATTGTGTACACAAACAAACAAGTTGAATGGTAAACCACAGCTATTTATCCTATTGAGGTTGTTCTTTATTGAGTTTCCTCATCAATCCAAAACCGTATAACGTGGCTATGGATTTACAATATATAAAGTATATGTGCATCCTCTGTCATCTCTGTAAGTAATAATGGAAGTTGAAAAAATTTATCTCTTTCTCCTTCACTCCTCTTCTTCTTCTTCTTCTTCTTCTTCTTCTTCTCTATCCTTATCTCTCATCCTTTGTGTTTGCGGCTCAAATCTCACCAAATAATCTTGAATGAAAGAAGGCTAAACATGAGAGATTTTTTATAAACATGCCATGTTCAAATCAGGACATCAATAAAGAAAATGCTTCAGTAAGAATTGTACACGATACAATTAAAAAAATTGGTGCTAAAAATTGCTCTTACTCCTATTTCGAGGGCTCTTAAATTTAAAAAGTAATGGTGAGTATAGGAGAAAAGTATAAGAAAAACAAAAAGGAAGGAAAAATGTATCTAAATTATATTTTGGATATTTTGGATAGGGTCGTCCGTAGCATGACGCTGATGGAACCAAAAAGATAAAGGGACCTTGTAATGAAGTAAAGATGAGTGTACAAATCCTTACCACTTACCACTACACTGATTGGGTTTAAAAAATGAGTCAAAATCTCTAGAGTTCAATGTCAATAACATTTTCGTGTTCTATTAAATTGATTGGTTCGTTCCTTGATTGAGTATCTCAATTTACAGTAAGTAATAGGGCAAATCCTTAGTAGTAATTGTTTCTTATACTTTCTATTTTCCTCCGTATAGTTTTTCATCAAGATTTTCCTCTCTCTCCATGTATCTGTTTAATGTAGAGTCTCAATATTATCTTCTCTCTCTAGTTCGTTAATATAGTCACTAATACTATTAAAGTAGAGAAGGAGAAGGAGCTTAGGATAGTTAAGTCTTGATTTGAATCAAAAAAGCGAACCAGAGAGAATCTAAGCATCTGATTAATCCATTTTGCGTATAGTCTAAACAGATTTTGCATTTGGAACCCTCCAACTCTATAAGAAGATCCTGCTCAAGAAATGACGTTCTCACTCTTGAAAGTCCCTCAGTCAGCTCCTATAGACAACGCTCTGTGAAGAATTGAAGGAACACATGAGGAACTATGAAAAGAATCCTGGGATTTAAATTCTGATGCTACACATAATATGCTTTATACACTATTACCATATATACTTTAAGGTCTATGTCCCTACGTGCATTTTATGTTCGTATATGCATAAAAATTAACAAACACACAAAGCTTGTAGCTCAGGATTTTACTATGAGTGTATGTGTGTGTGTGTGTGTGTGTGAGGAAAATGCAGTGTGGAATGTGAATATGCATAAGAAATGGCTTATTCGTGCCCTCATTTCTGATTCTGAATATTATGATTTAGCCTAAGGAGGCAAAATGAATTCAATGTCGACTGCCGCACATTATATTCCTACGAGGAGCAAAGCTCTATCATCATTACATGCACATCGATGCAATACACGTTTGCCATAGTATCCTAATTTTGAATCTTCTTCTTCTTTTACATTTACATCCTCTAGTGCATTTAAACCGCATCGGGGATACGAATCTTACAATTCTTTTACCTATCTTTCTCTATACATGCAAATCTATAGGATATAATTATATCCCTATAAATACAAGATCTCTCTATATATTGTAAGATTGAGTCGTGAGTTATATTTATGGACCAAATTGCTTCCATACTAAAACTCTCTGGTCTAGAAACCCATCCCGTAACAGAGCATTTATGTATCTTATAAATGATCTGCATGTAGAGGAAAAAGTCAATGTTAAAAGCTCTGTTGCATTTCTTATAATGATAAAGCTCATTCCGCTTGTGTTTACAATGGTCAGGAGCTATAAATTCCGCTTGGAACAATTGTATGGGCTATCTCATTAAACCATCGGAGTATTCCTATGCATAACTTAATGCTCAATATGTACAATACATAATTACCTATCTTGTATTGTATATATGGTAGAGGGAAAAGACTTGTAGTTAGTTACAACCTTTACAATGTTGATCTTAACATATTCACGAGGACATCGTTCTACAGATTCTTCCTACACATTTAAATGCACATTCCTAAAAGATACTGATCCTAGAGAGACGGTGCGGTGGTAGAACAGTTGAGAGGTCCCTGAGTAACAAAAAAAATACGGACTTAGTCAGTTGCGTGAGTTTTTTAAATGTTTTTTTTAATGCTTTTTAATGCGTTCTCATCTACATAATATTCTAAAGCTTCATCTGTTTCATGGGATGTTAAGAGAAATGCATATTATACATTTAGGCCAAATTTACCGGCTCAAAGAGTCCGCTCAGAACTGTTCTCTCACTCAATTTTTTTGACTGGGGCCTGGAAAGTGCAGACTATGTAGGGGAAGATGTGAGAGATTCCGAGGAAAGATAAGGAAAGTGGCTGCTTCGGGAATTTATGACGAAACTGAGGGATAATGCAAGTAATTGAGGGAATCATCTTAACGTTATTATAAAAGGCTCTTTTGTAATGTTAAAAATTGGAGAAACTATTGCAGAGGAAAATGTTATGAGCTTCCATTTACTATTTCTACCATGGCATGGGATGGATTATTATTTTATATGTAAAAGAAATAAAATGATTTTTGATGTTCATCACAAGATCTTCTTGTAAGTTTTGACAAGAAAAAAGTATTAAATTTCTGAAGGCGAAATAATTGTGATGATTACTCTATCAAGCGTTTAATCTTTAGGAGAAGATCTTTACATTGAATCTCTTATGGGATGATTTTTGATGAACCTAAACTGAAGAGGTGAGTGTATAGATATAATATAATGGGCGATATTTAATATGCCTCTCAAACATCAAAATAATTTGCTAATAATGTCAACCCTGAAGATGAAGATCTTAAGAGGAGTCAAGTTTTATACTCAAAGGTAAAAAAATCCTTTCAAATGAAATCAAGTGAGCTTATGGGCAAAAAAAAGCCCAAAATGTCCTCTAGGGGCTCTCCTCAATTACATCGACATGAAAACATCCACTGATTAGTAAACTATAAGCTAATCCTTGGGTGTATTTTTTTCTACATACATAATAATGATTACCAAAAAGAATGTCTTCCTTCAAAATGGTACGATTGGAAAAAAAAATCTCCTTAAACATCTCCATGGAATGGGTGAAGATTACATAAATTTTAAAATTAGTGCTGGTGAAATGATGATAATTAAAGACCGAGCCCCTCTGGCTACCCATACAAATAATAATCATCATTTTAAGGGATTTTTTAAAGGGGATTCACAACAAAGTGGAATGATTTCAAAATCGTCAATCAAAAATGGCAGTTGTAAATTCAGTAAGGACAGAATAATATAACGAAATATTTGCAAATTTCCTATACGATATTTTAGCACAAAATATTTGAATGTTATATCTATGCATTGTAAGAGAAAAAATTAAAATCCCAGATTGCGTCCCTTCATTATAGATATCACGCTCTCGCTCCTTTACAATCATCTATACGGACATTGCTATTTCTGAGGAGAGATGTTGTATAGTATTGAGCGCTATAAAGGAAATTCACTCTTCACAACCAACTATTCCTCTCCTCGTCCACCGTGATAAAAGTAGCAATGTTAAAAAAACGTAAGATATTGTGACTACATTTCTTTAAGCTAATTACTAACCACCAAAAAGGGGTAAGAGCCGTAAGAAAACAAGTGGATTTAAAGTTTCAACAAAAGTGAGTCAGGCCAATGATTTTGTAAAACTCAATAGTTCTAATGGGATTTGAAAGCACGATCTTGATGAGCTTACAACAACAACCCACAAGCTCTTCAGCTCTTCCTTAAACTTACACACACACACAAACAGAGAGAGAATATTCCTCAATTAACTATAGCACCCATAAAATTTACAAAAGCTCTTGCCTATATCATAAAATCTTATGTATTTTTATGTGTACAATATTACATGAACAATAATATACAAGCTTTGTATAAGCTCCCTATAAACATTACAATTCATACATTTCACATCCCCCTTATATTCTTCCTCCATTTTTTGTCACTAAACATGCAGATTCTAAATCATTTTTTTGTCTAGTCATTTGCAATTTTTCTCGTAGTTCAGGGTAAATAGTACGTTACACTCACACTAAAAAACACTCCTTCTCTTTAAGAAAAATCATCTCTCTAACATTGCAACAGACTACAGGCACAGTTATTTCAGGTGTAATTTTCACCCAAAATAATCATAATACGAAGGATTTAATTCATAGTCACATTATACTATATTGCAATAATATAGATAATAATTGACGGCACTAAAAGAGATCCTACTCATAATCACATTGACTAAATAAAGTTCATCCTTGATTTGCACTCTGAAAAAACTTTTCTGATACAATTATTTCTTACTTCATCCAAATCTACCTTATACACCAAAAGTATAGGTACTTGGAAAAATAATGAACGTCAAGAACAAAAATAGCGTCATGATAAAAATTGATTAAACAATAGGAACATGATAAAAACTTTATGACTTTGTACATGGGTTCGGCTCTTTACTAATATTATACAAATCCTTAAAACATGCTTCCCTATTAGATTTTACAAGTACAAAGGTGGGCTATGGGTTGAGAGACATTAAAAAAATCTTCATTTGTCTATCTATTTTTATTGATATGTATTTTGGTGGAAAAAAATTGTTAGAAGAGAGCCCATCCTAAAAATAGTACGATTCTATAGGGGTGAGGAAGATCCAATCGTTATTTTTAATAGCCATGAAATTTTCCATATCCTATCAAAAATATTGTGAGAAAAATTGTTACAAGAAAATATCCTTATTACAATCTATCGGCTAATCATCTTATTAACCTATTTGATAATAATAAATGATGGGCTTGTAATAATAACAAGGGTCATTATTGTATGAGCACATCCGTGTCTTTGCTATTGTAGTAGTAGCAAAGTAAGTAAGGCAAGTGTATTGGAATAGCACTTATATGCTTATTCTTAGACCTGTATTCTCTTCAGTTCTCTTTTTTTATTCATTTTCTGAGGGAAACAATTATAATTTTGACAAGTATTTACGATAATGGAGGGAGTGAAACGTAGGGAGAGGAAGTCATGAACTTAATTGAAATTCATGGAAGAAAAAGTATTTTAAAAAAAATAAAGTTAAGGTAAAAACATCAAACATTATATGATGAAAATGAATCATCTTTATATTTTCCTCTTAAATCTATACATACACTTGCTTCTGCTTCCAGGAAAAAAGCATGTTCGTAAAAATCAACAAGAATTTAACTCATATTTGACAATACCAAAGTATACATAATAATTGAATATAAAGCAAGTGCCTAAATCCTGACTTTAATAACTTGTTCTTCATGATGAGAGGATGGGCTAAAAATATGTTACACACGGAAAAGAAAAATAATAATTATTACTTCTCCTACGTTCACCGTGAATGATGGAACTAGTAATTTGAATTTTTATGTATTTTCTGCACAAGTCTGGGAATAAAAATCCTGAGGATATTACATAAACAAGAAGGGATGAGCGAGCTACCGTCGGAACATTACGCTGAGTGCAGGCTTCCAAATAATTATATATTCATATAAACGGAGGCAGCTATAACCCCCAGGATTTTAACTTAAAAGAAGATTCACAAGCTGGAGGAGAGTCTAGCCTAAAGAGAGTATTTAAATGGGAGGACAACTCTTATTAATGTGCTTGCCGCTGTCTTGCTATAGCAATGTCCAGTGTCCAGCCGCTCTCCCCTACAATGCAATGAATAATCATCAACTGGGCAAGGCTCTAGGGTGAAGGTTAAATTTCTGCATTTTCACATTTTTTTAAACCACCCTTTTTTATCACACAGAAAGTTTAGACCACGTTGATAAAACTGGTAATTTCAAGTATAGATAAAGCACTATTTAATTTTATTAGCTCCAAGCACAAATCCCTACAAATTCCTAGCTTATATTTTGTATTGTAGACTTAGCAACGCGGTCATTACCTCTCTCTCTCTCTCTCTCTCTTGTTTTTCATAAATTGATTGAAGCTATGGAAATTATTATATTTTTGCACAAGCCTCTCCTTGGAAATAGAAGCACGCGAAAAGTGTTAAAACTTGCAAGAGTTCCAGCTAAGGACAGGTATAGAGATGAATCATCAAGGAGTTTTATGCAAATAAATCCTGTAATATGTAATGCCATTAGCACTAGTTTTTCCAATGCAATTGAACGCTTCATGTCTGGAAGCCATGCACCTGAGAGAAAAAAATCTGGAAAATATTTCATGTGTGCACATTCCTGGAAAACATACAATTAAATATCCCTACTTTCATTTAATTCAAATTTTATTTTCATGGGAAATTATTGCTCCAAGTTGTAGAGATTGTAATTGCAGTGTAGTGGTAAAAGCTATCTAAATAGTAATTATCATCTGCTCATGGAAATTCCGGATAATTTGCATGCTCCAGACTATACTCTCTCTCTCTCTCTCTCTACTCCACATACTTATCACATAGTATTATAAATTACATAAAAAATCATATTTTTTTCCCAGTCTTTTGAAGAAAGTTGTAATAATTATTATTGCACCTTATGTAAATTAGAAAAACAACGCAAATACATAATAGTGGAGCATGAGCCTCCAGCTACTACTTCACTCACGATAGAAGACCAAGGGAGAGTGATAGACTTGTGTGGAAAAAGATCAAATGTGAGGAGGAAATTTTAAATGAAATCTACCCTTTTATCTTGAGGAGTGTAAGCGTACGTAGACTCCACGTAGGGATAATTAATAGCTCATGTAGAGTAGTGAGAGGAACGTCCAAAAGGCTCAAAGTTTACGGATATACTAACGAATATGTAGTGAGACGACAAAATATGTTACGTATGGATATTAATAATAATTTATGTGCATTAGTATAGAAAGGAATTATATTGTACTGAGTAAGTAGGAGAGAGATGTGAGAGATGTTGAGTGAAGGAAAAAATAGAAACTTTTCAGGTGTTCCAATAATTGACCAAGTCATAAAATAATTATAAGACTAATAAAACACAATTTACGGCAGTGTCAAATTTGGATTTTTCAAGAAAGTCTACACACAGAGTCCCTTGTTTCTTCCACTACTGCCTCTGCACATAAATCTTGCCAATTTCCTATGAGCAAAAGGTGTTTCCAACAGTATCTTTTTCCCCTTAATGAAAGAAGGAAGCGACAGAGTGTCCAACGGATGGATGAGTTACAGACTCATAACAGAAAGGTAGAGTGAGTGAGTGAGAGAGAGAGAGAGAGAGAGATACTCTGTATATAAAAACAATGAAGAGTAAAAGTGACTTGAGTTCAACATAGCATGTACACAAAACTTGTTTCTTTTTTGATTATCCAATAATCTTCACTACTCTCAAGGATAGTTTATATGGACGTTTGAGTCTTTCCTTTCCTATACACTCCACGTACATCATATCCGCTACAATCTCAGTCAGTTACCGTCTGTAACAGCTTTTTCCCATTTAATCATAGTGTACCACTAGAAATGGAGGAAATGCGTTCCATTGTGCATCCATTCTGCCTCATAGCACACACACTCCCATATACACCCATATACCCATATTTTTACCCAATTCATTATTATTGCTATCAACAACTCACAAATACTAGCACTCACACATTGCAAATTGTGTGTGCAAAATATATAGCTCCACTGCACTATATATAATTGTATATATGGCCATGCTAAAATAACAGTCATAATAATTGTAGATACTTGTCAAGATTTTGCCCTTTGCCATGTAGTAATAGACTCATAGAAAAGTGTAACTCTTACAGGTATTCATATGCAAGTATGTACATATGACTAAAAGGGCTTAAAGGCTAAAGCTTACATTACATTTAAAGAAAACATGAAATAATATATTTATATATGTATGTACATACAGTTAATAGCATTTACATGAGCATACACTTATGACTTATGACTTTGATTCTCGCACCCTTCCTCCTCACACTATGTACCTCACACCTTGGATTTTATTCCTTTGAAAAAAATACATATCTTTACATATGTCACCCATCCTGCCACAAGTGCCAGAAGATCCCTGTATGTAGGGATAGGCATGACATTAAATATTGGTGAAAGAGTAATAACTTGTCCAAGTTTAATTTGTATCTTTGCATACACACACACACACACACACACACACACACACACATACAGATACAAATGCTCCTGGCAAGAGCAATGTTAAGCGTGCAAGTTTCTTAAAGGCTCACTTTCATCCCTACACATTCTTTATGACTCACAACTTATTACATTCATATTTTTTATATACAAGCTCAACAACAAGGCATTATATTGTGCGAACATTGGCTTTGGACTCGTAGCAAGTAAGTTACATCCGCTCAAACACAAACACACACTTGACCATTGATCCATCCAGAGCATGTAATGAAGAAGTACGCTTCTCTTATAAGGTTAAGATCCTTTACATTAAAATTTCCATTGTCACAGAAAATGCTTCTCTGAACATATTTTGTAAAAAACCCACTCTCCTAGCACTAAAAAAATCTAATGATAAAAAATGAGTTTGCAAGTATAGAAGTTTACATGGAAAAACTAGTATTATGAACTTGTCCTCATGAGTCCATTTCCATGTTTACTCTACCATCTACTTACCATTTACTTGGATGAGAAAAAAATTCGAGGTAAAACCAAGAAAAATGTTTGGATACTTTGATGAAAAAAAACATTTTTTCCCTGAAATTATAGCATTGGAAGAAAAAATGAAAGAAAAAGGATTTGAATGAGGCAAAATAAATATTCTTCCTTAAAGTGATAGATTTCTTTTCTATGGGTTGTATTATAGGAACGGAAGGAAGGGAATGGGAGACTGTATATGATGAAGAGGAGTCTCATTCCAATGAACTTTCCTTCCAATAAAATATATGTAGACAGTCTGGCTACTTTCATTTTACCATTTACTCCTTCTTTGAGCATTATTATAACTTGTACAGATATAGTGAGAGAGAGAATCATGTAGACAATGGTAATGTAATAAAATTATAAGGCTAACCATTTGCACCTTCTCAACTATATACTATATGCTATGCAGGTTGGAACGTATAGGGAATTTACAATATAGGAATTATATACTACTAACTCCTCGTAATAACAAGAGGGAGAGAGAGATTCAAACATAAGCAAATGGGTTTTTTCCTTGCTTCCATATCTATACGTACTTCCCTATCATCCTATAATGTTAATGTTAAGTATCCTTAAGTTCTTGAATTGATAGAAAACATGCTGGAATAGGGGATAAAAAAATTCAATGTATAGTAGACATTTATATACGATCGTACATACACACGCAGGCAGTCATCAAGTTCTTATGTACTTCACATGACGAGAGTTCAAAAACAACATTGGATTCAACTTTTAAATGCAAATTAAGCCTAAACATCTTGTCTAAGGAGAGAGAGAGAGAGAAATAAATGGAGAGATGTGTATAGTAAATATTATTAAAGAATTTTTCTCTACTTCTTTTTGCCTAGCTTATAGAATCCTGTTCCTATGTTATAATATGACATTATTTAATATTATGAATCCTTCGAATCTTTTCCCATGTTATTATTTTGGTGACTTTTGAGTCTCTCAAGATGAGATTTCTGTACATTTTATTTCTACTATGCATGAACATACTTGAGAGTTTGAGAGAGATGCACTTTCCTTCTCTCTCTCTCTCTCTCTTTCAAAAAAATAAATAAATAAATAAAAGAACAATAAGATGCTTGTTATATTGACGCTTCTTTTTTGGATAGGCAATAGATCTCGAAATATTTCCCTCTCTCAAATTTTCCCTCTCATCCTTCCCCTTTCTGGCATCTGTCCACGCTTTCTACATTGAGAAATTGATTACAGTTTATATTTAACCATAATCCGGCTAGTTTTAAACGTGTGAATCCAGTTTTTCTTTTCCTACTTTTATTTCCTTATGGGTTCTCTCCTATCACAATTTTTTTACAACATATTAGAGCCTTGTTAATTTTATTTTTACCAAATTAGATAATTTGTTTATTACCAATCATATCAATTCTACATTCTTATTTCATCTTAATTGTCAGCCTATATTTTGAAGGAGAAATCTCGTAGCACAGATTCATATTGTATCCTGACCCTTCCCAACCACGTGACATTTCTTGTATTTGTGCAGGCTAAAAATTGGGATAGTCAATTTTCCCCCCAACTTCCATTACTGCTAAACGCGAAACTCCCATTTCCTTAATTTAAAAATCTTTTGTCACTTTTTAATAATCAATTATTATTATTATTATTATTTTAACGAAAATGAAAGTCAAATAAACTTTTGCAATTTATATTATCATATATGATGATGATGATACAAAAAATAATAATCGAGAGAGACAAAAGTCAATTATTATCATTTGTAATAATAAAAAAATTCCAAGCCCTTTTCCTTTGAAAAAAAATCATTTGAAACTTTCCAACTTTGACAATTTATAGTCAAGAAAAGGAATTGAGAAAAAATGTATACATACATTTAAAATCAAATGCATTGTCATAATTGAATTTCCTCATATTATAATATTATATATGAAGGCGAAAATCCGCGAAAATAAAAAGTGACAGTGAAATTTTTTCCTATGGCTCTTTAACAGCTCCATACAAACGAAGGTAATAAAAATGTTACGAAGGAAAATGAGATGCAAAGGTCAAGTATAGGGTGAAAAATATTACAATGTAATAAAGGATGATAGGGAAAGGAAAAAGAAAATAAAACTAAAAAGAACCGTAAATTCCCTGTAAAGGTTACGCGAAAAAAATATCAACATAATACTTTATATCTCTTACCTTAATCCAATGTAAAGTTTACGGGTTGACACCCTCCGAACTGTTGTGAGAACTCGAGTCGTCAAACAAGGTAATCAACTTGTTAATGATGACAGTGATTTTTTTTTTACTTGAAAAAATCCGATATTTCACGATAATGGAAAATGTTTTTTTTTATAAAGAATAAAGGAAGAGGATAGGAGAAGAAGAAAAACCAAGTAAAAATAAACTTGAACAGTCTTTACATATAAAAGTCCAATAAAATCGCTGTGTGTGGGACGCTGAATTTTTTAAATTTGCAAAAATCTGCACCAGTCTGCAAAATTTTCAGCTATAGCACAAATTTGACGACGTTCTTATGATTGAATCCTCTGTCAGACATTCACGTATATAAAGAATGGATTTTTTTCGAGAGTTCAAGTATATGGTAGAAAGGAGGGAGATAGAGAAGAAACACTTGTTGTACTCTTGAGATTTTCTACTAGTTCGTCCTAGTAGTGCTACTAAAACTGAATGAATGAAGAGTCGACGACGTGGATGATATGATTCTCTCCGTTGTGTTCTTTCTCGAACGCGCTCAACTGAATTAATCGTCTTGGTGGTTTCTAACTAACAGGTAAGTACAATATAGTAAAGTCGGTGGGAAGTTGAGAAGGTGAGTGGCGGTGTCCGTAGTGGTGGTGGTGGTGGTACTTGTCTTCTTGTTCCTTTCCATATACTTCATCCCATATAATGGAAATACATGGATTTCTACAGTCTCTCAACTTTTCTTATGCCACACACATTCCTCATATACTTTTTTCCCTATATACACTCCTATATTCCTTTTGCGCACGCAGATTCGCAAAATAGTGTGTGTTTGTGTGTGTGTGTGTATGTGTGCGTCCACTGTATTCACATAGGATTGAGGTACCTTTTAAGTATTATGTATGTATATGCATGTATATCCTTATATATAAATTCACTCTCACAGTACATATATGCATAAGGCTTATGTAAAGCAAAGTTAAAAATCCTCGAAATTCTTAATTCTCAAATACCGATCCCTTAACATAGTTCCTTAAATACATATAAGAGTACATACATATCTCGAGCTACCTCTCTCAGTTATAATTATTTACCCTCCAATCAAACCCATTAATAGCCCTGTATTTAACAATAGTTTGAAAAGGTCTCGGGCCCCACATTTATTTCTACTACAAGATATTCTGGAGCCCCAATCCTAATTCATCCTTACAGCAAAATCTGCATACGTAAAAATATGGATTTTCCCTTTGTAATCTTGTAAGCATTGAAAACTTAATTAACCCTTTCGTATGGCTGGTGGTACACATTGAAAAAAAAACCAATTCTATGAAAGTGGAGGAATTGAATGCCAATGTAAAATTGCGAAAACTACGTAAAAAAAATATGAAAAAATGTCAAGTGATTTTAATAATGATGTGAATAATAATTATTTAGATGCTATTATAATTAGATGTATTATTATATACATGAAGGTATTGAATAGGAAAAAACTTACAAAATCCTTTAGCTTTGAAAAAAATTATGGATGAAATGAGAGGGAGAGAAAAGAGTTGAAGAAGAAAATATAATCAGACTTTTCCTATCTTCTTCTCTTGTGTGATAGAATTTTTCATTCTATAATCAGACTTTACTGTATAAAGGGAATAGTAGTAGTATTTGGCTTTAAATGAAGTAAGCTGAAGAGAGATGTAAAGCAATTGCTCAAAACCTTTTGTTTACTTTCGTCTCTCTCTCTCTCCCTACAAGAACAAATCTTTAATGATGATGAGCTAGTAGTTGGGGCGAGAAAAAATTAAAGCCTTTGTAAAATTAACACACTTCTTCTTCTTCTTCTTACACCTGTCTCACGTTGTTATCCAACTGATTTTATATTTCTACATATAATTCCCCTGTCAACAATAGTGGTGCATTTGTAAATTAAAGCCACCAAGTTTTTACCTAATTCATTTCTATGTACAATCCTGTAGAGTTAATTTTATTGTCTTTAGTCCTATATAAATCCAACCCTTATTCTTTTATCGTGGCCTGCTCTCCTCATACCCACTCTCCTATACTATCCGACATTCTTATTGACTTATTTTTAGGCGAGTGTAGTTGTAGTTGTAATATTTAGTATAAGAGCAAAACATATAAAGTAGAAGAAAAATTCTTCAATCTTAAAAGTAACATAACATAATAATGTCTGTCCCTTGCGCTATCCTGTCACTACACAATTTTAGTTCACTGTCACGTTCACAGTGTATTTGGAACAAGTGGCAGGAGGGAAGAGATTGAGTGAAGAAGATTCTCAATTTTTTTTGCTGCTTTAGAGATGAATATAATCTATCAAGGAAAAAGGCTTGTGTAAAAAATCTCTGGGTCTTTAATTTTTTTCTTAGGCGTTGATTTTACAATGTTATGGTGGCAGCTTATTGCTCCACTCCTATTACATACTGTACTAAAAAACGTTAGGGTTTAAATAGTTGTGGGAATACTGAAACGGAGAGAAAATTAAAGTTCAAGGACTCTCAGTCAAAATTCAGGAGATTGACTGGGAATATTGGATTATACGAAGAAGTTTATATGTATTAAATAATTATATGGCGTACTTGAAAAGGAAGGTTTTTATAGTTTTGTCTTGTTCCAACGTTCCAAGAGTCTCGGTCAAATTGTAACAGAAGCTTTCAAGTGAGAGGATAAATAAAGATGCATGTTTTGTGTGTGTGTGTGTAAAAGTGCATATAGGTTTTTTCGTTTTAAATTCTCTTTCTAGGAAATTTTTATTTTTTGTTTATGTATGTATTATGTAGTACATATGTAAAAGCCATTGATGAATCCAGTAACATTTGTGACAGACTTTATAGCCAAAGTATTAAAGGGAAACTTGAAAGGATTTCTTTCCGCACCCTCAATCTTCTCTATTTTGTGTGCTTCTTCTTACTAAATACAAAACTCGCATCTGTAGGAGTCTTCTCTCAATTATTCTTCTAGTAGAACTCTGAAAAGACATGGTTTTCAATTGAGCAAAGCCTTTTTCTCCTTCTCTTGTTATACTTACAGATAGCTTGACAATAGCTGAGCTTTAGCAATGAGCTGAGATTACAATTCTATATGTTACCGGGGGCTTCCTTTTGGCAAGAGATTTTCTAGGCTAATCCATGCATAAATGACAATATAGGAACAACAATGGATGGACTTAATAGATTGCAGTGGCTCTTAGCTATTTGTAATACATTTGAGAAGCTCCAATATATAAATTACAATAATTCATAAATGCAATTTTAATTTACATTACAAGTACACATTTTTTTTTATTTCCTATCCCTTTCATGTCCATAGCTATACGCACGGTACGTACGTCTTTATATAAAAATACATATTGTAGACATGAGGAAAAATTTCTCTGGAAGGAACTACACTTTAACGAGTTACACAATCAAAGGAAATTACATGAGATTGATTGTTGTGGAGAAGTCGTCGATTTAGATTTGTTGTCTCTTTAAAATAAATAGAGCAAGGATAAAAAAAAATTAACATTATTTGTATGGAAAATAAATGCTCTAATCTTCTCATCGTATAGTAGAGTTTCGAATTAGATAGACAAATAATGTTCACTTGCTGTGTGGTAGAATAGACTAGATAGGATGAATTAAAAATATCCGTGAGAAGTTAAGGTTATACGAAGCGAAAATGCAGGGGAAATTGACCTTTTCATCTGGGATTGTAAGTACAAAAGCCAATGATAAATCAATTTTAAATTTAATTTCTACAATATCAAGTTTGTACTTAAACATTGGAATATTCCGTGAAAATTATAGGGATTTCTATAATTTTTGTGGATTTGTCGTTGTTAATTAGAATGAGTGGGGAAATAAGGCTATAATCAAAGGTGAGGTTCATACCTGGCACCCCATCAAAATAATAAAGGAGAAGAAGAAGAAGCTTCAATGACAAATGATGAGCTTCAAAATTGTACGTATGAATCTTACAGGGATTTATCCTGTATATTTTAAACGCATATAATAAATATGTTTATTATATTTGAATGCAAGGCCCCCTCTCTTTTGACTCTATAACTATGTGTAAATGCTTGCTTATGTATTACATAGTTAGATGCATACATGTAAAATATATCCAAGTAGAATAAAATCGTGTGGAGCTCATCATTTCATAGGAATGAATGATACTTGACCAGAAATTTAATTCACTGGTAATGCACGTCGTTAATGTCAGGTGTAGTTAAATTGAACCTCCTCCAACTCAGAGTCATAGGCTGAGAAAATATGTACAAATTGAAAGGTTGTTGTGGGTGTGCACAGTGAGAGAATATGATCATTGCTTTTAAAATCGCTAATTATCTTTAAGCATTCACGCATATTTATACACGCAATATAATTTTTGGAAGGAGAAGAAGAAAAAGAAGGACTTTGCTAAAGGATGAGAGACTCATTAATTTTAAATGTATGTAGGCAATAATAATAATCTCTCAAAAATAAGAAGCTGCCGCTGCGTAGCAGTAGGAATAAATGATAAAACCAATAATTAAAATTCGTGATGATTTGTTAAAAAAAATAATGTCAATATATGCATATAAGCAACAGTTTAAGATAATTTCACGCATGGTGTAGATGAATGATTGAAGGAGCGTATATAAAAAGTATAATGTAATCTTAACCTGCGACTGTCTTCACCCAACTTTTTCTCTCGACATAGTTGCTGCTATTTATTTAGTATTATTGCTCATATACAGAGAGAAAATATTATATGCAATGCATGTACGGAGTTAATGCAATGATCACCTGAGCTGTGAACTTCTTAGGGTCAGATATGACAAGTGTGGAATTACCATTGCACCAAAGTAATATATACATACAATGTACACATATCCATACGAAATAAAGGTTAGGTCACGGTGAAGCATTTACAATAGCAAAAATGATATAAGACCTATTGCAGCAAAAACTTTTACAGAAAGATAGTCCATGTTTTAAGTAATAATAAAAGATTTTCAAATGGAAAAATAATTAAAAGTTTTTCGCATCTTTCTCCTTTTCTTCACAAGATTAATACATATAGAGTGTCTGTCTTAGTATAATGTAACAAGGTTTAGGTGTAAGGCACAGGTAAATACCTTCATAATGGGATTTTCTCATGCAAATATACAAATATTTCAAAATTGGACATTTAAAGGGAATAAAATGATGCATGAATTACAACGTGTGGAAGTTATATGTGTGCGTATATGCATGGCCCGCTGCCCCTCACTTCTACAAATTCTGGTGAGGCATATCAAAAAAAAAGTACACACACATGGAATGAATCTGTTCTGGTTTTGTTATTGTTTTGAAGGGAGGAAAGAAAGGATGTGAAATAAATGTGATAAAACGTGGTGATGTTATAGCATAAATTGCAATAATAACATTTGTAACAAAGTGCCAAGTATTTTTAACAAGTTAACGAGCAAAAGCAAAAAGTATAAAGAGAAATGTACAATTTTATGCAATTGTGCGTAACTTACGGTGGTGGATCCAAGTCACTTGCACAAATAACAATAATATGGACTTTAAATCACATTTTATCCGTACAAATCCTTATGTACATACTATAGCATGTAGCATACTGTCAAACCTCACGTGCCCAGTATTTACAGTACTGGTTAGCATATATCCGTGGGTATTTATATGGTTGTTAATAGGCATATATTTATCCACGGACCCTTTACCATTGCATTGCTCCTGAGCAAATGAATTTTTAGCGTATAACATTTCAAGAGTAAATCGGAGCCTTCTTTAGTAATGGCTATTCACACTCTACATAAACATTTCCCTTGTAAGGGGATATGGGAGGAAAAATAATATAATGTAACATTTACGTAAATGAGTATATGTAATATACCTATAGCTACAGTATATAGACCATATACAATAAGAATTACCAGATAAGTCTTGGGCATATGAAATGAGTATTAAGAAAGTCGGACTTTTTAAGGCTCGCAGAACTTTATGACCAATGTTTTTTTAACTTGATTTTTTTCCTATCATCTCTTTTTCAAGTCTTGCATCAGACAGTGTAAATACATATAGTAAAGAACATGTGTGAACTAAATATGTATAGCGAGACGCTATCAAGTTCTCCAACCATGTTTACGTTTAGCTTCAAGAAGAAAATCCATGGAAATTCCTAACCTAAGAGAGGAATTACATGAGACTTTTTATATTTTAAGTCCTGCAATTTATCTTAAAGGCTTTTATAGGCTGCCACCATCACTATATCTGTAGCCAGGTGAGTAGTTAAACTGCATAGCTCCAAACCATCATCATATAAGTATAATAGTTGGAACGGAAATTACATGTGATATTTTTATGCGTCAAATTACTACACTACTATGCTCTCCTCTCCATAAGAACAAGCAGAGAGTCAGTGAGCCAACAATAATCACAATGTACAATGTGCCATTGATGTGAATCACGTTTTATTTTTTGACAATTTAAAAGTTTATTACGAAATCCTACATCTATATATATATATACATAAGAAATAATAACATTACCCACAGGTTACATTCTCTCACATGGTCTCCATTTAGTTTGTGCGCGTAGGGATTTACTATTTTAGTATTTGTATATGCGTAGAGTGAAAGAGTCCACATAGGACGTCCTTTGAATCCCTTTAGAAATCATCCCTTAAATTTTGGAGGGTGGCTTTTGGTAAAGCTGTGTTGATTTTTTTAGACTAATTAATTATGATACCTTCATAGTATTAGGATAATGGTAAGTATAATAGCGGGGCTCATCAATGCCACGTTGCTGATCTCCCTTGAGAGTTTTAATCTTCACTTGAATTTTCTTAACCCTGGGCTCAAAATTTCCCTTGTGTGTATAATTAGCCCTTATCTTATAGTCTTATTCTTAGCTATTTGCTCAGTGACTTTAACCATTTGTCTCAATTATACTACTACTACTACTGCAGTACTGCAGACTCTATAGGGAAAAAATCCTTTTCTAGCTTCTATCTTGTCTTGGTCTAAAGTACAGCTTTTTTTAGTCTGATGCTAATTCCAGTTGACAGGTGCATTTATGTAGTGTGATTGTGTCCCTTTAAATTGCATTAAGGCTACGAGCATGAAAAAATTAAATACTCATAAATAATGTTATTGAGTTAGTGTGCGGGGGGAATGGCGAGGCAGTGAACTTATCAAAATATAATTTGTACTTTTTTTGTATTGAGTAAAAGGTTTAAGTTAAGCATCCACAATTACGTACGTCGGTTTGATTCTACAAGATTTTTTAAGCTGCTGTTGCTGAGCTAAAGTCATAATGTAAAAGTATAAGCACGAGTCAAAGTGTAAAGAAGGGGGGGATACATGTATTTATTTACGTATGAGGGATTTTTATGTATTATAATTGAAAGTTTGATTTAGTGGAAGAACTTTCATCACCAAACAGATTATCTTTTGGTGGTGGGAAAAGCTGCTGTTGCTCTTGCGATCCTGCTGGTTAGAAGTAAAGTACATGGTCCTAAGACTTAGCCATGTCGTTAACATATGGAGAGGATAGTAAAAGTGACAATACCCATGATAATTTCTGGTAATATCCCTTTGAGTACAATAAAAACAATCGGCTGACTAACCATAGCTTATAATGTGTCCTCCTATATCTGACAATAAAATACAATCTGAGGTGAAGAAATCCTCAATTCACCAATATCCGTTTGTAACAATCATGTAATGGTATCTGACTCTCTACGCTCGCGCTCATGAAAACTACACTATTGTTTGTTGCTCCTGCTGTAGAAATTAATACGAGATAACAAAAAATATTGTAAATCTAAATTCAACATTTAGTATGTGAATGTATACAAAACCTACGTTGTTCTCACTCACTATGTACTCCCTCCTCTACTTTATATTTCAACCCTGCCCACAAAATTCACTATGACAGGATCAAAAATAGATTCATTTACGGACACTTTAACATTACAGCTTACAAAGAGACAGTGGAGATTCATTAGGTACATCGTTATCATACGAGAATGCTCATAATTCCAATGTGCATTACGGATAATCATTTTGGAGTGAACGTAAAACTCCCTCAGTTTTCCTACCATTCATACTGCACTGCTGCCACTGGGACTGCACTCACAATAAAATACTGCTTGTGCTTTTTTTTGCTTGTCATATTCGTATCTATAACTTTTTGGTATGTGTCTCTACGTAAATATAGGGGGGATGAGGGTTGGACAGTGTAAGTTCGTAAATCCTTTACTATTCCCTAAGATCTCTTACTGAACATACTAATTTACATGAGTTTGCATACATGTATGTAGAGGTATCTAATATTATGTACAGGGAGTATGAATTACTCTTGAGCCACACAAATGTGACATGTTCCCATTATACTTACACATTTCACATTAGGCTTGTCAAAAGAGAATGAATGAGCAGAGGTGATTTACATTTCATCCGATATGTTTCGTATCATTTACCATTGACATTCTTTTCTCTACAGAGTTCCATCCCTCGACTCTCTCAACGCATAACTATACACATGAGCCACTGAAATATTAAGAGCCATACAGAAAAGGTAAAACGAACGAAAAGACAAGTAAAACATGAGCTTTGACGTTTACTCAGTTAATATTTACTTTGCTATCTGTTCATTCTTTTATATGTATGTACGAGTTAATGCGTGCATACGCATTTATACTAATGGTAGGGCTAAGTATAAGTATAGACATTCAAACATTAAATGTCTTTTGAGATGCACTTTTTCTGCGTACATACAATTCTATTTGTGTCATCTCGTCTCTTATTGTTGTCTACTGCAAACATTATTGCAAACATACGCATCGGAGGTAAACTCACTCAGAGATTTGCACACGTGTACATAAAAAATACATATTATGTTGTCCCTAAGGAATAAAGTTGAGGATCCCGTTGGAGGGTATAAAATACTTATGTACGCAAAAACCTACATACGTTCCATCGATTATATATATAAAGAGCAACATGGAAAAGCATTCAGAGTGAGCGTGTTTGTGAGTATCTGTACAGAGGCATTTTAACATGAATATTTTTATCAAGGTCCTAAACCCACCACAATATTCTATTTTAATCCATTAATGCTAATAGCACTAAAATCCTCAATTTAAGTGCCCACATTCTTCCACTAACTGCAGCCTTTTTTGCACTTAATAAACGTAGTGTAAGATAGTGTTCTACTTAAATGTCTATATTTGCAACAAAAAGAAATTATGTAAGAATCTACCACATAATATGTCGAATCATTTGGAAAAATACATATACTTTGAAAGGGATTTTTTCTGCTTGAGCTTACTAGTACATTTATGGATAAGAAATAAGGAATGTGGCCACACCAAAATTCAGAAGGCTTCAAGCAAAAAAAAATATTCTTTTGCCGCAGAGGAACAACACTTTTAGAGAAACTCAGCCCGAGAGAATAGGGAAATTAAAAGGTATGTGTATACTTGTAATAGAAAAGAAGAGAAATACAAGAGGAGGGCGTCACTTGTACAATTATTATTATTATAAAGTATGGACATTTTTACATGAAAGGAAAAGTATTTTAATGTGACCTGATCCAGTCGGAAAAGGTAGTAGGTATGAAGGATGTAACTAATATCTAATCCCTTATATTTTTTATTACTCATTTGAAAGTTGAGTCATGAAAAGGATTTTAAAAAATAATGTGGAAAATCTTTTCATAATTATTGTCAAACAAATTAACGGACCGTTCAAACTTATACTACTTTCGTCTATATTGGGCTTTATTTCTCTACACATGTGCTTAACCAATAGTGAAAGCTGGCTAGTTAGTCACAAAAAAGTCTCTAGCTCTACAATTAACAACTTCATTTTATCCCACGTCCCCTGTAGCTTTTGTATCTATAAACACTTACACACGCATATACATATAAAGACTCAGACAGAAAATACTATACTCTTATCATAACGAGATTTCAGCACTATATGGACATGGTACTATTACTATTCCCTGTAGTAAAAATGACATTATTTCTTTCTCTCTTCAATGACTTTATGCCTCTGAGCCTTCAATTATTATTTAAATAATGCCTACATTCGTATATGTACAATACAAATTAAAATTCATTTCCTTGACAATATACGAGCAATGGATTGTGTGTATATTAAAGTAGGATAGATTTTTAATGAAAGATTTTTTTTTAACTTTACTACAAGTTTTTAATTTTGCTCAGTTACAAAACATTTATGTCCTTTGGATAATAATAATAATTGCCCTGGACAATTCTTTGATTCCACAGAGAGAGAAAGAAGCTCTGATTTGTGGCGTGCCAAGATGTGTAGTACCGTAATTGCAAGAACATGGCTGATAATTTGCATTGATTTATATGTGTTTTTCTTCATTACATAATCCCGCTCTACCAAGCACCCAACGTATGTACATTTAGTGAATGCAATGTATATACAAAGCTTAAAATAGTAAAAAAACAAAGCTGTATGATCTTAGCTATACAAAAGTTCTCTCAAGTCTTTCATGGTAATTTGACAATAAACTTGTTAAAATTAAAAGACTCTGATTGGAGTTAGAGATCAGAGAACATGAAGCACAATTAAGGAGCTCCTATCTTTATATTTAGAATTTATCAAATCCATGTATATAAAATGTATAAATTTGCTTATAACATGCATTTTTTTTACCTCTCACAAGTAATTTGCCGCCGTGATGATGAGGTGTTACATATTATGCAAGAAACGGGAACCGCAAAACTTTAACTCACTTTCTCAACTTGGGTTTTCATATGTTGCTAAAAGCACCTCAGTCCATTGCATATTGTCAGTATGGAATTATCTATGCAGTAAATTATGAGTCCCTTTATTTGACCGAGGTTTACAAAATCAAGAACCCATGAAATAAGCTCAAAACTAATTATTCTCTGTATTAAAAAATAATTTTTTTCGCCCAATTTTAAAAAAATCACTTTGACAAAAAAAAACCACAAATTAATTAAAAACGTTGGACATATTTTCATATATTTATCGCTTCTAAATACTTTTTTCGCCTTCACCCAAATGATGTTTTCATAGCTCGTGGTTAGAAATCACTTTTCTCACGAACGACACACATAATATTATTACTCTTATGTATTGCTTATTTTCACAAAACACTAGGAAATTGAAGGAACCATAAATTTTACATTTCAACCTTGCTTTTCCCAATGAATTGAAACTGCCAACCCCTGCCCTTACAAAAATCGAGTCACTCAAAGGAAATGTGAAGGAAGCTATAGTATCATGATCAAAGTTACAAAGGAGACAAAGAAAATAGCAACTTAATCCACCATGAATTTTGGTTTTATAATCTAAAGCAGATTTTAAGGCTTTAGACGACTCTTATTTTTACACTGGCAAATTATGTAGGTTGTGAAATCATTTTAAAATGTGCTGTTAAAAAACCACGGTGACACAATCTTCCTATGCATACCTTTTACGTGAAGCTTTTAGCACCTGAGTGAAAAGAAATTACGCGATTAATTTATTCATTTAAGTAGTAATAAAAGGTAACTTCTGGAAAGAAAAAGTGAGTCAAAATCCGACGCACAAATAACATTGAAGATTCTTTCAGAAAAGAAACAGCAAGAAGAATAAATGTCCGTATTTTATCATCATCGTTAGTAGTCAATAATAATTGCAAGGTTCGTATATGAACTTACAATTTATACAAATTACAAAATATAAACAATAACAAGGGACAGCTTTCAGCATTAATTGTACCACTTCATTAAATGAATTATTGCTTCATATAGATGGTAAATAGCAAGTAAGTACTGGATCTACTGGAAATTACTCAAGTCTCTATAGAATTAGTGTACGCAGTAGCTCTTATTTATTAAAAAATCCCTTCATACTATAGAACGTGTCATTAGCAGAAATTCAACTGCACGAAATGCAACAACCCCGGAAAAAGAGTGATGATTTATAATGATGGAGTATAGGATGATGTTAATTAAGGAATCTGATGACAAAATTTTGCTATGCATACCTCAACTCTCCTGAGTTTCCTGGCTATTTCATCATCAAAGTATTACATACTAATATTAATATGAGAGCATATGTGCTAAATATGAACCCTCACTTTAACATAATTTTAGGGTTGCGTAAAATAAGTAAGAGGTATAAAATTTAGCCCTAGAATTTCAACAGGCTAGATGAGGCTGGAGCCTCTGCAATTGAATTGATTACTACTATTCAGGAGTAGCTATGAGTAGTAAAAATATTGTATAACACTTTTAGTACAGGCTTTAATGCAGAATGCTTTATGTATACAATTCACTGTAGAAGGCACATTCCATCAGGAAATAGATAAAATTCTCATGTTGAATTTCAGAGTCAGATCCTCCGCCTACGTACTATTCCCCCCACATATAAAAGCATTCTACTATGGAAACTCTTTATACTTTGAGGTTTTCCAGCAGCCTAAGCTTTATTTACGTTTATAATTATTATTATATAAGGATATATGTATGTATAGTTGTGCAGAAAGGATTTTCAAGCTATAGTTACTTTCTCATTAAGTTTCCACGAGAATTTCATCAAGGGACTCTTGAACAAACTCTTGTTGCAAACATCATCACCACACATTCCGTACCCATGTATTTTCTTCTGTATACATGAATGCTCCAAGTAATTTTAATACATTTATGCTTTTTCATACACAGCACAGTTATAGGTATACAAACATACCTGTAATTAGAAGGTACTTTTTGGAACCAGGGTCTCAAATAAAGGAGAACTATATTATATGAAAAATTGAGTCAAGAGCAGGGAAACTTTCATTTAGTAAAGATGATCAAAAGCAAAAAAGTGAACGATTCCATAGACTTTGGAAATGACGTGTGTTTTGTGGAGATTTTAATTTAGGAATCTCCACTCAGCTAAAAACCATTTTTGTGACGAGGTAGAGTTTTCCTATATGCTCTGGGAAGATTATAATTATTTTGAATGTTAATTATAACTGTCTCCTATTAACCTCGTGGAAAAAGAGATTCTTTTTGCAATATCAGTTCATTTTAGTTCACGTTCATTTTTGTTGATGTTACATGAGTATAAGACAATTTTTGTTAAGTATTTTATCAAAATCCTCTAGGTTATATTTGTTCTCCAATGCGGATCAGTGATGATGCTTAACATCTCTTGGTTAAAGGCTAAAATGGATTACCTTGTGTAGGAAACCATAAAAAGCTTTATTTTTAGTACAAATCTTTTATAACATTTGTTCTACACACCTCTATACATTCCTAATTAAAAATCCCTTGAACTGTAAAAAAAATATATGGTCCTATTATTTCAATAGTAATTATTCTCATCAGGGAAATCAAACTATCAAAAAAATAATTCTGAAAATATAGGACTACTTTTTGTATGAGAATGTAAATAGACGAAATATTTTATATGATCAACCTTAAAAATCTCAATGTTGATTTTTGCTTGTTCAAGAAAAATGTGTATTTTTATTGTGATTTCAGATTTTCTTAACAGTATAACAATGTTAATGTGCTACGGATGTCCGGAGGCTTGGGCATTATAAATGCTTTTTATTGTATTTTTGCCATATTTATTTTCTTGTCCCAATGAATGAGGCTTGATTGCATTTGAAAGCTTCACGCTTATTTCTTTGTATGAGCATGTTAACCTTTGACTAATTATTATAACTTTAAAGAAAAACGAGTGGCTGTAAATTCATCTACAACTGCAATAAATTGTAGGAAAATGTGCTGGAGGCAATTGGGGTGGCTTTTAAAGCCAACACAAAAAAATGTCTCCAGTACTTTTCTAATAATAATTTAAAGAAGCCCGTGAAAGCTAAAGGGTATAGGAAAGTGTCAAGGTTTTCAACTCATGTGTAAAAGAAAAGTTGTGTGGAAAAAGTCTTCTGGAGCCGCCAATAATAAGTGTCAGCTCCAACTTTAGACTTTTATATTCTGACTGGATTTTTTTCCTTTTTCTGGAAAATGCTTCAAACTTCCGGGGACTTATAACCCATTTAAGAATTCATGTAGGATTTCTATTGTGAGCATATAGAGAAACATGTATGAGGATTATGTGGATATTCAGGTACAAAGGGTAGACGGGTATAGCTATATGTAGCTTCCAGGGGAAAAAAGTACAAAAGTAGACCATTCAATTTTGAAACATACAAAGCCTCACACCACTCAACTTTATTGCTGAATTGAGGAAACTTGCAAAAAAAAATCAACTTTCAATATGATATAGTGTCACTCCCAACGTCCCGCGACGCGATTCCTTCCAAATTCCTTTATAGCAAAGTTTGCATGGAAAAAAAATTTTTTCCATGCCGCGAAACATTTTTTACATTTTATTTCAAATTTGCATATATTACAGTATATTATGTACATACATTGAAAATGTCTTACCTACAAATGATGTCCATGCATGCACGAATTGAAAATTTATCTATGTTTTATTACACGTTAACATTTTATCATTCTCCTTTGAATCAAAACTCGATCCAATTAAATTACCATCAATTATTGTAATACTAATAACAATAATAAGTTAAACTTGAGGTGAAACACAAATGCAATATTTTAACATATAAGAATTCATTGTAAAATTTATATTCACTAGTTTATATGAATAGAATGGGGCAAGGTCTAAATATAAGGAAATGTAAAATAAGGAAATAATAATAATATTTTAGAATAGGAAAACCATTCTGGAATTTATTTGGAAAGAAAAGCAATATGACTAAAAGCTTCATATATTTATCATATGAAACAATGCATTGGCATATAATTTCAAAATTAAAACTTCAACTCAAGGATTTTTTCTTCTCTCCTTTGAAGAGTGTCCGCAGCTCCCTGCAACTTTCAATAACAAATCTATCCACAGGATTTTTACTACTGCTTAGTCCTCTCATGTATCTAGAAAAGTACAGACAAAAGCTCAAGACAAGACACGAGTTAAGCTCTGTAGGTGGGTTGATGGTCAAAACTGATACAATCTCTTGGGCCAGGCAAAATATCCTGAGGTTTTTTTTCTTATACAGTTCTACATATATCCTCCTACCACAGTAGCTTTTTACACGATAACACATTTCCATGGAAATTACATTATTTTTTGAGATATTACCTCTCTATCAGGATCATAAACCATCGGGAAAATGTCAGTTCCGTGTTTACCAAATCTATAGCCATACATTATGTACATATATTTACACATATGGTTATGTATATCTTACACACATTTTTATATCTGATATTTTCTTAGAGATTGAAAAAAACAGAGAAAAATCATATCTACAGGAACGTTGTTCCTCACGTTCCAACTCCTTTGCCTGAGCTTCTATCCTCCTTATTTATTTTAACATTGCATTGGGAGAAGAAAATAATTTGTATTTGAATTCAAGTCAAGGAACTCATGTGTGGAAGCATATGTAGGGAGGAATGGAAACAATGGGAAGGATTCTTGTTGATTTTTTAAAACGGGAAGAGAAGACTTGTGAATCTTGATGAAGCATGAATATGTGTACATAATGGAGGCACGATTCACCACAGAGATGCAGAGTCACAGGATTTTTGAGGCACCTGGCATTGACGTTTCATCATTTCAATCTTATCTTCAGTCTTGCAGCATTCACTATTATATCCCGCCCATATGTACAAGTATTTTTTTAAAGGAAGTACTAAAGTATATACAGACAAGGTGTCAAGTTCCACTTGAACGTCTCCAACATTTTCCGCTCATGTGCTAATGCTATACAGGGACCTCAAACCTTTCCACATAACTCCAGCCTATATGGAGTGCTTTTCTTTACAAAGTCTAGAATTTGTATGAACAAATTCTTCTCATCCTTATATTTTCCTCAAACTAAAATCCATGTGTGAATATTGAGGCCTTTTAGTACCTCAGAATATTACACATGCTAAAAATGTAATTCTGTATGTATATAGCTTTTTGTATTTTTGTATCTATAAAGAAATACTGTACGTACATTTATACATACATGGATTTCCGCAGAAAATCCCTTTCATTAAATATTTCTGGATATGTACAAATCTTGGGCACTCGGAAGATTCTATCCGGTTTTGTATCTCACGATATCAATACTAGATATATTGAAATCTATTTGACATGGCATTGCATTCGCAATATCGTAATAATTATGTTCCACACTGCGATGATAAGAGTGTGTAAAAGGTGTGGGTTAAAAAAATGTAATTTTTAAAGAACGTACTTTTGAAAAACCGTGGTGTATTGAGAAATGTACAGGAAAAGTGCCTCTTTTATGGATAACAGACATGTTTGGAAAAAGTAGAGGATTTTACGAGCCATGTCCCTTTTAAATCTCTCCCTTGATTCATGTTAACATTGCATTGGCGAAAATCCCCATTTACCTCTCCTTCCTTCTGATATGAGAATAAAACAAAATTCGTACATAGAAAATTAGTATGTGTGTCCACATGTATGGACGTTTCCACTATGTAGTAGGAAGAATTTGAAGAAAATGTTCTTTAGAGCAAAATAGGGCTGAGAGATGTAGTATAGTGTGGAAGCATGGAAGCACCTTTTGCGCGTGTATGATTACAATCCAGAAACACTTACTTGTATGTGCTTTGTGAACAGGAATATTATGATGTGGATGTTGTGAGGTAATAATAATGGTCATCATATTTAACAGCAGTTATTTTCTTACGACAGTCATGTAGTACTAAAAGATGCTACATTTTAACAACATGGATCCCATCTCAAGCTCTATTACATAAAAACATATACATAAGTATTAAGATGTATCCCAAAAAGTGTACAGATACCAATTACAAGTGTGTATTGTTATATAGAAGCGGATCATCACAGATTTGTTGTGTGAGCTGTCCAAAATGAATTGCATATAGCATTTCCTACAATTACTTGTACTCGACAGATGGGTTCATTTCATGCACGCTTCATCTCTCAAAAGATCCAACACTATCTAAGACTCCTTTATCTTGAGCCGTGATAATATTCGAAGGATGATTGAATGTTGATTGGCAGTGAGTGAGGTGCAGCTCAAGAAATGGGCAGCAATTCCGACGACGCAAAGATGAAAATAAAAGTGACGTTTACTTCACTCACAATATAACCATACAATATGGAAAACCTATAGAGCATAGAAATATTTATGTAATTGGTTCTCATTCTCTAACTTATTAGAACAAATGTTACAATATTCTATAGGGATGATTTAACATCTGTTCTTTCAATCATTAAATCCGGATGGAACTTTCTCATGGTATTGGCTTAGAATAAAATACTACAAGAAATCTATTCTTTTCTTATGTATGTGACACTATAGGAAAAGATATTGTCATTAGTAAGGATTGGAAAAAATACCCACACGCTTTTTCTATTTTCTATGATTAATTAGCCAATTTCTCATCCTATTAGTTTTTCAACCCTTGGAAACTATCCCATCGATTAAAAAAATCTGTGCTGTGTTTACATCATACCAATAAATGATATTGGTTGAATGATGGTATAGAGCTGTAGCTTGATAAGTTGACAGTATAAGGCTCTCCTCCAAAGTTCAACAACAATTGCTCCCACGCATCTCATAATATTATTGTAATAATTAAAATATGCTTCCAAGTGTTAACTTGGCTTGTACTTATACTATTGGATTGGCAAATAATATACAATGTCGTTTGGTAAGAGTCTCTCCCTTGACGTAATAATTCTTATGAAGTATAGCAAGAGAATCAAGTAAACTGGTTTCTGTTTATAAATGAGTGGTAAATAATGGTATGAGGTATGTGTTATTTCAAGCCCATAAGTAGATTTATTTAATTACACATCACAGTTATATAAAAAGTGTTAATCCAAGTATTAAATTAAACATACAATTAAATCACCTTGATCATAAAATATTGCAGCAGAAAATGTCAGCATATCATGGAAAGGATCTCTCGTTGCAATGGAAAAGTGCAATCTAATAGGATTATGTATAAATTTTATTTCCATGGGGATCTATGTAATCACAATATGCATTCCTCCACAAACTGGGGAAAAGTCTCTATTTATGTATGCATTTCCATGTGATTTTATGGGTAGATTTTTTTAAGCAAAAGTGGACTCAATAGTTGCCCGAGTGTAAAAAAGAGTATAATTTAAATTTTGTAAAGTTAGATGATTTATACAGAGTTAAAAATAAAATTACAGCCAAGTTTAAAACTTGCAATATAATCTGCGAACACTGTGAAGCTGTAAGATTATTATTTTTCAATGACACCTCCTCCCCAAAGGTATGTGTCTATATATTGTGTATATATTCACAAAATCTCGGCACGGATTGATTTTTTTTTTACTAAACGTTTTTTTCCCTCTTGTAATATTCTTACATACTTTTAGCATTGTATATATATATACAGGTAAAGGAAAAGGTATATGAAATTCTAAGGAGTAGGTGGATGAATGTTATATGTAAATTATATGTATGTATAAGAATGTAAGAAATTGGTCTTTATTACTTGCTCTCTCTGGTCTGTATAGCGTCTCATAGATAATTACATGGTTTTATCTTGCGATTAGAATTTTCAACCTTGTTACACATTCATTTGATCGACAACGTGCGGTTAAAGGAATCGTGCCATTTTCCATCATATTAAATTTATCAATTTAATCCCTTGAGAATTTCCTTTACGACGACGCCTGCCTAAAAATGTATAGCACAAGCCAAAAGCACATGAATGCAGATCACATTTCATACAAACACACACACTTCACTCGGTCAAGTACATCCCGTATTCAATTTTGGTCATTATATATTTTCTTAATGCTACAATGTACTGAATTAACAATATGTAGGTTGTATGGTAAAAGTAGGAGCAGAAAATTCTTTTCTCTTCACATATCATATGAGTAATTTCAATTATAGGATGAAAATATAGCGGCGGCATAGAAAAAATAAACATGTTGCTTTTAGTTCGCTACCCGACAATTAGCGTTTAGTGTGGTTCAACCCTCATGCTAATGATCCATTGATAGAAATCCCATGAGAATTTTAACACCTCTGTAAAAATATAGTCACATTCCATAATGCATAGTATAGTATAGGCAGATTGTGGATTAATATTTGTAGAGCCTATATATGTGTGTTGGTCATAGGAGTAATAGTAAATAAGTCATAAAGGGTGAATGAAATGATAATAATGCTTAAGAGCTATAAAAATAAGCTTGTTTTGATATAATATTCCTCTATGACTTTTCCTTATGCCCAAGGATGAACATCTTTTGATTAGATAAATATCACCAATGATAAATATTGGTGCTATCGAGATGCGTCCCTTACGGAGAGGCCAAACTCTTCAAGATTGTTGTGATTGGGGTGGTGCATATGTTTTTATACACACGAATTTTATTATACATTTGATGAGCCCTTCCTTCCCTCCTTTGTCTCACTAAATTTACCCATACGCTCACAACAACAAACCACAAGCCCATTAATAATTAATAAGGGATCAACATTTGACGAGTCATTGCCGTATTTTTTCAATTCTATCTAACGGAAAGGTCCTACAATTTAAGTCAATCAAAAATAAAAAGTAAAATATAAGGAATTAACTCCATCGCTTTTGGGATTTAGATCAAGTCATGATTGTTGAGGGAGCATAATATAATATAATGGATGCAATGGACGTGGATTACCCTGCCTCTTTCACCACTAATCACAGACTCACACATTGTCATCAAATACTTAGCTTTATATCTACAAGTCTAATAATTCCTTCATAACCTTTTATGTCATTAAAATACATAATAATAAACATAGCTCACATTCTATATTTATATGTATTCACCTGTACAGATCCGGACCAAGTTCATAGGTCTTTTCTCATTTAATTTATGTGCTGGGGGAAGTAAATAGACAAGAGAGAGAAAAATGTAAATTGTGATCATTGAATAAATAGGAATAATTCCACTTGAAATTACAAGGTAGCTATGATATAATTTTATGAAAATTGCTTATCATACTTTCCTACGGGCTACACACAAGCATCTTGTACAGAGCTCTTATCATATGAAGTAGCAATTTTTCAAGTTGGAAATTATTCTTACAAAAGCTCCCAAAATTATGACATTAATGTAGGATATTAGACTATGATATTAATGGCATTCCAATCCCATTGAACAGTTACATTTAAATCTATTGATAACGTAGTCAAATTTAATTCTCCTATAATAATTCTAACATAAACACATGGTCAATGTAGTGCATACAGTATTGTTGTGTGGAGGGTATGTATAGATATGTGAGACCCACATATAATTGTCCTCTGGGGTGGAAAAAAATTATGACTAACTCACGTCTATACGCATTAATGTAGGTATACGAACGTGTGTTGAAGACTCCAAGCCTCAGAGCGGAGCATGACCATTGATAAAAGAAATTATCTTAATGGGAAATGAGCAGGGGAAAAGAAAACGGAAACAAAGGACACAGTCACCAATTTACATTACATGTCTCTACATTTATTTCCAATTATATGGAATGTCAAATCATGTAGAAAATCTTTCCTATCTATATGTAGTATAGTAACTCTACGTAGTATAGCCTAAATGAATAGCAGAGTGTAGTTTCTTTTTGTTACGACTTAACTTCGTTACTTTTATCACGATAGAGGCAAAATAAGTTGAGAACGTACACAAATACAATAACGTTCTACAGCAACAACAACAACGTCAATACTTATAATGTGAGCTTGAACCTTGAAAGCAGGTGAAATTTGACCAAGACAACTTTACTAATAAATGGGTAGGATTTTTTCATTATTTTACTCTCTTGAGCCCTTACCGAAATTTACGCACTTGTGGCTTATGTCTACAGCTGTATATCTATATAGCTGTAGTATTTTCCACACATGTGTTTTCAATTTTAGTGAGTGACATATGAACTGTAAATATTGAGAGAGAGAAAACGACGTGGAGAGATTGTGTTTGTATCTGTATATGAATGATTGAAGATGGAGGGATGTATAAGAGTTGCAAATTATAATAAAGACTGTTGTTACAAAAAGCCAGGGAGAAAATAACAGTTTTGGCATTTTCTACAGATGAAGGTCGACTCGAGAGTATTACTTGCACTTTTATCAAAGTAAGCGGATGAGCTCTTTCACAATTCACTTTTTTTTTCTTTACTATACAAGACCATGTAGGATTTTGCTTCTATGTTTACGGCAGAACTCATCATTGTTCTTCAATTCCCTTTGCTCTTTAAGAGATGACTTTGTTATGTTTCTTGCTTTACATGTAGATAGATTTAGTGCTAATTTTGCTCCTCTTATTGTGCATGGAAAATCAGTGCAGGTTGTTTATGGAGCAAAGAGAGTGTGCTATAAAGTATGTATAAAAGTGGCCAAGGATTCCTACTCAGTCAGAGCCATAGGGATTCATATTAATGTGTTATTAGTAAATAATTGAGGATGGAGCCATAACTTGGTTCCCCCTTACATATACATACATACATAGCTATATAAATCCTCTGGCATTTTATTTATTGAGGTAATTCTTTCTCCAGGGATTCTTTTACACTTTGTCAGGTTATTTGCAAGCAATCCTCACTTTAATTTTGACCCCAAGGCATATTTACGCTTGTCATCATAATTGCTCAAGTAAATTGGCTCAATGGATTCCCCCTTCTTTCAATGCCTCCCCTTCTGACTCACATTCCACGAATGTCCTATAGCTTTGTACACTACTAAAAATCATCTTCCAAAAATATTGCTATCGTTCTTCCCTCTACACCTCTACCTATAATAGACCTCCAAGGAAAGTAGTGCTTAAACTTAATGATTTGCAAGAAATAAAAAAAATCAAAGAGAGAAAAATACTTGTAGAGCCATAAACTTGAAGTGGAAAAAAGAATAGAATTATGGAAGATGTTGACTACCCACGAGAGAGAGAGAGAGAGAGAGAGAGAATTAAGTGACTAAAGATTGTAATCCTTAAATTAACTTGTGATTTTAAATTATATGCGTTTTAAATTACTGCCAAGGAGCTATTGGAGGGGGGAAAATATCCCATTCAAAATTGATACCCTGTCATAATAAGACAAGGAATTTGAAGAAATTGGGAAACTGACCTTGAGACCATAATTTTCAGACTACCTTTTGACTTTAATGTCATTACAGTGGTGAGCACTGTATCATCAGTAAATTTTAATAGTAGTATCTTCTGGTAACAGTAATGCATGAGTAAAGTTGTGCAAAATTTTACAAGGGTTTAACGCTATTTATAAAAAAAAGACTCGTTGAGGCGGAAGTTTTTAAGAGTGATAAAAAAGTCTGTAGAGAGTCTCATTTGGTGTTGATGGCTCTTGTTATACTATGTTGTTACAAAAATAGTACTAAAATTAAATTGAATCAATTGTTTTGTTGTAAATCCAGAAAGCTTTTAAATGAATTAAAAGCCGATAGACAAAGCCATCACGATTCCTTCTGATAAGATATACTTTTAATAGATGAAGCTATGCTAAAACTGATTGTTAGAAATAAATTGAGTCATAATAATTGGTTGGATAATAATAAAGCTCAAGCTCAAGCAACAATAACAAATAGTAATCTTCCCCTTAAGAACTGAGAGAAATGATCCGAACCAAATGTAGTAATTGCTTGATTCCTCACAAAGATAGTTCTAGTTACTACTTGTTTGAGCATGAAGCATGCTAGAAACTTATATAAGAATGTTGCTCAAATCTTGATAGGAGCTCGACGGGCTTGTACAAATACCTACCTATTCAATTCAACTTAATAATATTAATTGGCTAAGACACAATGTTACGTTTACTTCTGCTGTAGATATACGAAAACGAAGCAATGGAAAAGTGCAAAGTGCAATGGGCTTGATAAGAATTTGGAGACTCTAAAGAAAGGGAAGAGCATATAGTGTGATGCCATGTCTGGGAAAAAAGTTGATATTCAAAGTGGATGCAAGTACTACAACGCAACGTATAAAATGCATAAGGGAAACTTTAGCAAGACTTGACATAGTCAGCAACTATAATGACATAATTTAAGCCCGGCTTTTTCCCGACAACCCCACTTGAACTCATCGATTAACTCTGTTAGTTATACAATCTGACCTCATTCTCTGTCTCTCTCTCTCTCTCCAGTTACGTATGTATCCATGTCTTTGCACACCCTGTAGATGGATGGAGCACATTCAGCGTCTCTTCCTTCTGTCAGATCCTTCCTTCTCCGCAAAAATCTCAAACATAACAAGTAATCCACGTATCTCTGAGTCTGAAAGAGTGTCGCCTCTCAGAAATGTTTTCTAAGCATGTCTTTTCAATCATTTATGATCCTCGGGTTTATATGTTGGCTCCACCCCAATCTATTATGTACATATTTTTTTATTATTCTTATACTGCCTCCAGAAAACACTAAACCATTAAGCGTATCAACAAATTAAAATTGGAAAGACCCTTTTAATCTGCTTCATCCCATTTTACGGCGCACAGTGGGCTAAAATCGAAAAAACCGGACATTTCGATTTTGCCCAAAAGTCAAAGTGATGCAAAGTATTACCGCA